>LGRX02000622.1:0-23413 GCA_001247695.2 Cymbomonas tetramitiformis | reverse complement strand
ATATTTATTTCACCAATTTACGATAAATATTATATTATTTATTATATTATATTATATTATTATGGTAAGAGCAAATCAAGCACAACCACAACGAAGACGGAATAATAGAATTTATTGTGGATACAAGGATCCTCCACCTTTAGGTCGTCCGTTCGGGAATAAAGTACAATGTAAGGCTATTGGTCAATTAAGACGTTTCGGGAGGATTTTAAGAGCACCTCATCCAGCCGATAGACAACAAAATAGGCGAAATAGATAATTTAAAAAAACTATAGGAATTAAAAGTTAAAAATCAAATATATTATTACTAGTTTTATTTTATTGTTGCAATTATAATATTTTTTTCTAATTTATCATATCTATATTTATTCCACCGGAAACTCTCACCGAACCGGATAAATTCACCGGAAGCTCACCGGAAGCTCACCGGACCGGATAAATTCACCGAAAGCTCACCGGAATTGTCTAGGGTTTGGATGGTAGTAGGATGTTGTAGGGTTTGGCGATAAGATTTTTCCCCAACCCTAGGCGCAGCCTAGGGTTTTGTTGGTGGGGGAAAATTTTGTCGCCAAACGCTACATCATACTACTCAAAGACCCGTCACCAATAAATTTACCAGAATTCAAAGTAATATCACCTGTGTTTAAAATCAAAGGTCCATCATTTAAAAGTACACCGGCTCCAAGCGGTTCGGTGTCGAGCGTTAATTGCATAAATGACCATTCATTTATACCATTGTCTCCTATTTTCAATCTCGTTTGAGAAACAGGATCTAAAGATTTAATTTCAAAAGAACTATCAAGTTCATCTAAACCTATAGAAAACTTTGATTTACTTGCAGGATTATTTAAAATAAAATCATAAAAATTAATATTATTTACCAAATTTAAATCACCGTCAGTCTGTAATTTCATAAATTCTCTTTGATTATTTACATCTGAATTATCAATAAATGAAATATCTCCACGGTATAAAAAATCTGAAGCCATATGAATTGTTTGACAAGGGTTTGAATTATCACCTATTTGATTTACATTTAATTGATTAATTGTTAATGGGTCCGGAACGGTAATAGGACCAGGGTCGGTTACATTGTTTAAAGTTGTAAGAAATACATTTTTGCCGAAAGAACTCATATATCTATATATATTATAATACGATTTTTAAATTTACGGTTGAGCAAGTTTCATAAACACCGTTCCAAATTTATCATTTGGATTCGCTTTGAATACATATAAACCATTTACTTGCGTAATATCTTCAACCGGAGGAACATTAGTTGTATCTACGATAGGCAAACCATTAAATCTTACTTTCATTTTATTTGCTTTTGCAGCCATATTCAAATTTACAATACCGGGGTCACCACTTTGAGAACCGTCAATATCTAAATAAATATCAGCTCCAAGCATTTCTAAGGTTGTTTTTGTTGTTTTATTTTTTTTACCAATAACTACTGCATTTCCTACAGTAACATTTTGATTCATGATTAATTCTTTTCCAAAACTAGACATTGTATATAATATATCACACGAAGAAAGAATTTGCAGGTTTTAGAATTGGATTATTTAAAGGATGTTGTTCGGGAAAGGTAAACATTGAAGTTTTCAAAGTTGGTTTATCTCCATGTCCAAAAATATAAGATTTATATCCAGCTAATTCATTTACATTTGAAATTTTGGCTGGGGGTAAAGTTATGTCACTTATCGATTTACAAGGCAATTGTTGCATAGAAGGTGGTCTAAACCCGGACATTTGCATTAGAGATGGTGGTAATTCAGCTTTATTTTGACCTATACGTTCACCTAAACTTGTAGGTGAGTCATTTGGTTGAAATCGATTCATTTTTTTATTATGTATAATAATAAATAAACATTTAAACAATCAATTCAATCATACGCCCAACACCTACACGCAAAACACTTGTACACGCACAAAATACAAACACTTCATTATTAGTTAATACTTGTTCAGTTGTGTTTGTGCCTTCACTTGTCTCTAAATACATCATAGTGTTAAGACTGCGAGAGTCTAAACCAGAAATTGAGCGTACGCCCATATCACTAGACATATTTAAGCGAACCATAAAAGTGAAATAATGGTTCACCCAGTCTTCAAAACTATTGACTTTACAACCACATTTTGTCATATATTGGTCAGCTTTCGCCACACACATCGAATTGAAATATCCTAATGCATCGTTTCGGTAATTTGGAATATAAAGATTATTCACATTGAATTGTGCACTTCCTAGTCTTCCAGATTTGAAGTCAACGTAACTTGGTATATAAGTAGGACCGATTTTATTGTCGATTTGCACAAGACCGAGGGATTTGGTTTGATAATCCCCTATACGTTGGACAGCATATATTTCATCAATCGATTGAGAACTTAAACTAAATCGTGTAGATTTATTCATACCGTCGTGTGAAGATGTGAAAGAATAGTAATTCTTGAACGGAATTTCAAGAAATCCATCTCTTTTTAATTTTGCGTCGACTGCCGAATCATATACTCCATTTGAGAAGGTGATAGTTTCAATTGTAAAATAAAGTTTTTGTAAAGTAAATCTTCCACCTGAAATTAAAGCTTGTTGACCGTCGTTATTTAAACCATTTCCTAATCCCAAGCTATTTTGAACAGCACCTAAAACTTCCGGACCATGCAAATAAAATCGAAGTTGAATAGGTGGCAAAAGAGATGTATCTAAATAACTAGGCTCGCTCTCTCCTATAAAGCTTCTAAATTCTTGAATTATAAAAGGTCGAAATGTTTTATAATAATCAAGGTCGGTCACTTCAATTTCTTGGTTTTGTAAAACTCTTTGATAACTAATTTCTTTATTTAAAGTAGTTTGTAAATTGTCTAGAACCGTAGCGACTGTGCTGTATCCATTAAAACCACTTTGGATTTGCACACCTCCAGCCGTGCATTCTACCCGAGAGATTAATTTTTCTAAACCATTTGGAAGCATTGTTCTCAAAAAATCAGCACCTCCCGGAATGGTAATATTAACATCGTTCGCTCGAGCTTCACAATGCATCGAAAGTGATTTTAAATTTATAATTACGTTTGACGGAAGATTTAGAGTGATTGTAGAATTATTTGTTGCGGTGTCTTGATTTGTGGTTTCGAGCCTAAAATAATTAGTGCTATACCCGGAAACTTTTTGAAGTGCGTACGCAAGACTTAATGGCAAAGACATTCTTTTATATATAATATATTAGTAACATAAATAAAAAATTTTAAAATTGTGAAAGTTCTTTGATAATTATTGACATAGAATAACTTATACTTCCGTCCCGTGCTTCCGTGGGCGAAACTAAAGGTATGGGTCTATTTTTAGAGTCGGTCAAGACAAATTTTAATTCAGTCAATTGTGATCCTGAAATGTCAATAGCAAAATTGTCATTTGGATTTAAAAATCTATAAAGTTTGTAGTCAAGTCATTTGGTAAAAGAATTTTAGCAAAAATATCGCTAGCAATTAAAGAAGTGCTATCACTACTTATAGCGGATAAATTTGTAGACTCAACATTGTTAGTAGGCAAACTTGATATTCGCAAATATAGTGCATCATTTGTTTGCAAATTACAAGGATAATAACTTTCGAATATTGTGTCCGCTGTTTTTATTTCGAATAAATCAATTAATTGAGAAACATTTGATAAATTGTTAGTTTGTCTATTTACACGCCCGCCTAAAATTTCGTCGGCGTCGTTATATTTGCTTGGACCTATAACTTTAGTTTGTAGTTCAGCTTGCAAAGGATTGTTTGCATTGAATTCATTTCTAACTGAAAAAGAAACAAACTTAATATTAGGAACTGCAATTGATAAAGTAATTTTAAACTTATTTTTATAATCTATAGGGGTACCATTATATTCTACGGTAACCGTTCCGGTATATGCAAATTCATTATCTAAAACTGCTTTTATATTTGTACTTAAAACTGTTTCTAATTGAGCTAATTCTGTATAATTTGCAAAAGGAATTTCTACGGGAAATAATTTATTAGTATCGATTTTTCCTATAAAGAATATTCCATTAAAATTATTAATAGTGTACCATGTTTTAGCAGCCGAAAAGGAATTCAAGACAACACGTAATTTACTTGTAGCTCTATAATTTAATAAAGCTGTAGGTATATTTACATCTATTCTTCGAGAATCACCTGCCGAATTTTCTTCACTATTTAAATATATAGTTCGTGATGAAATTATATTATTCATTATCTATACTAATAAACGATTGATTTTTGATATTCGCTTCTGTGTCCCTAATTTTTGGTTCTGAAATTTCAATATTTCCATTTGCTAAATCATTGTAATATTCGGTTCTATTTAAATAGTCATCAACTATTAATTCAATTTGCGCTTTTGGAATATTTTTAAAAATTCTTTCAGCTTCAACAATCAAAAGTTCTTTTTTTACATTCATTTTAAATTAAATCTTCTTTTATATCTAATAATATTTTTTTCCAATGAAGTTGTTTCCCCCCATAATAAATGTTTAGAAAGTGACCCGGCGGTATCACATTTATTCCAATTTTCATTAGACTTATGACGTTTTAGATAATTTGATTTTCTTTTTATATCTTTATTTATTGTAAAATCTGAATACCCTTTTGCACCAAAATGAACAGTTTTTAAATTATCAAAAATTGCCATAATTTTTTATTTTTTTTATTAGACTGTTTTATTTGTACAGATCTATATTTACAATTTGCCATTTTTATAATATAAACTAAGGATTTATTACGCCTACTTTTATAGGTGTCGAACTATTTCCGTCATACTCAACATATTTAGTTCCCTTTTTGAAATTGCCTGAATTTATTTCTCGATTTTCATAACTTACCCCGGTTGTTGGGGAAAATAAGTTTTTATCTTGCTTTTTTCTACCCGTTATTTTTCTAATTTTTTCAGTGTAAGATCATAACTAGGACTTTTGTCTATACTTTTTTCTTCGATTGGATGCAATCCTAAATATTTTCGTAAATAATTCTTTTCTTCTAGACTTTCTTTAACTCCCATGGTATCCATAAAATCTGTAAAATTAATAGGGGGCGCTTCGTTTAACAATGCACCTTCTAATACACCTTGAGTCGTTCTAAAATAATGTTCATCTTTAGAATTTGTTGGTTGATAGTATCCAAAATAACCACCCATAACTGAACCGCCTATAGCATTTGCGAAACCAAATCTAGATCTTGCCGTGGAAACTCTTTCGGTTTTGGGATAATTTTCGGTATACATTTGTTGTATATCATGTAACTTTACAAGATCATTTTCAGTTCCCGGTTTAGGATTTACATGTATAATTTCATAATTAGACTTTGGATGTGGGTAAATCCTCGAGGGTAATGAAACAAGATCACCTTCCGTTGAATAAACATATTGTTTTTCCGTTGGTGTATTTACCGGTTTTTGCAAGGGATTAATAGCTGGATTAAAATGATGACCTTCAACATTATATTTTTCAGCAGTAAAATTGCTCTGCGAGCCCGCGTTTGAATGACCGGTTACGACAATTTTGTAATTATTTCCATATTTTTTTAAGACATTTTCATATCTTTGGGATGCTTCGTTATATCTTTGAGTTGTGCGTTGTTTGCCTATAGTTGTTAATAAATTCACATACCAATCTTCTATATTTTTAATTCTATTAGGATCTTTAGCAATTGTATTTAATTTAAAAAATTCTGCGTCGCTACCACGATATGCAATAATAACTTCTTTATTGATGGGATTCACTAATGTAATGGAATTTCTTCCACTTAATGTAGGGTCTATTTGAAAATTCGGGAGTTCTTTCATTATTTTATTTAATTTTGATTTGTTGTTATAGCTAAATGCATACGCTCCATTCGACGCTAAAGCATATATTTTTTGAATAGGATTATCAAATTCAATTTTATTTTTTCCAAGAAAATTATTTATGGCTTGATTTGGAATATTTTTGAAATCTGCATGTATTGCATTCAATAGTTCAGCCGTTTGTTTCTTTATTTTTGGGGATGTAAAATCATTATTTTTAATTTTTGGAATTCTCTTAAAAGGCGTAGAATCATTGTTATTACTTTTATTATTTTCAAATTTAAAATCATTACTTTTAAAATTGGTGTCATCTACAAATTTCGCTTTTTGACAAAATATATTTGAAGGATTATTATCACAAAATGTATTCATGAATTATTAAATCAATATTTTCATTTTAATATAAATTTCCCCGAACAAATGTTTTTGAGAAGAAGTAATAAAATTTTTAATTGTTATTTGTAGTACGTGAACGTGTTTTTGCCGGTGAGAAATTTCTATTAGGAGACGTCGGGTTTCTTCGATTTACACCGGTAATAATGTCGGTATCACTTGCTAAAGAAAAAGATAATGCTTGTCTTAATAGTGGATTTACAACTGTCCTTGATGTAGGACCAGATTCACCTTGATTTTCCGGTGTGTTTAACGGAGATGGAGAAAAATCTTCACGCATTCTTTTTAAACCTGAATTAATTTCTTCAGTGTCAATTTCACTCAACAATTCTTCTTCTTCTTCAAAACTTATTGGAGTAGATTGTGAAGACAACTCTTCTTGCATAATATATTTTGGAAAATCAAAATCATGCTTTAATTCTTTAGTCAAATGCATAGGATTTATAGGAGAATTTGTTAGATCAAAATAAAATAACTCTGGATTTGAACTAGGTGCGGTCATACTATAGCTATTTTTAGAAAGATTGCCATAACTTTTAAACATTTTTTGAGAATTTGGTACTCTATTTGTTATATCCATCATTTTTAAACATTGTTGTTTGGTGTACGCGTCGGTTAATTGCGGTCTCATTTAGAATTTGTTTAGTATAAAATAAATAAATAAATTTATTAATTTAATGATTGAAATTCATAATGCAAACTGTTTCGATATTTTCCCTAAAATAAATGATAATTCCGTAGATTTATTTGTATTAGATTTACCTTATAACCAAACCGCTTGTAAATGGGATAAAGAAATAATTGATTTAAATTTATTGTGGAAACATTTGAAGCGTATAGGTAAAGAAAAAACATGTTATATTTTTCTAACCACAACTAAATTTGGACATAAGATAATTGAAAGTAATAAAGCATGGTTTCGATATGATTTAGTATATTTTAAGAGTATATCTTTAGGATTTTTTCATGCAAATCAAATGCCATTGCGAAGTCACGAGATGATATATATTTTTTATAAAAGACTACCTACATTTAACCCGCAAAAAACGCCCGGAAAGCCATATTTTAAATCTAGTGCAAATACTACAAATATATATACCAAACATTGCGCTCGATTACCGACCAAATGTGAAGACGGTTATCGATATCCAAAATCAGTTTTGAAATTTTCTAACGGAAATTACAAAAGTAAACATCCATGTTCTAAACCAATAGAATTAATGGAATATTTAATTAAATCATATTCACATAAAAATGACCTTGTTTGTGATCCTTTTATGGGTATTGGATCTAGTTTAATTGCTTGTAAAAACAATAATCGAAAATACATAGGGGTTGAAATTGATAGTGAGTTTTACAAAATTTGCATGGAAAGGACTGAGTCGTAATATCTCATAAAGTATTTGGAATTTGAGAATTTCAGTTTGCTAGTGATGATCAGCGCGAAATTTTAGAAAAATAATATTTTCATAAAAAAATGATTTTTAAAATAAATTTTAATAAATGTCAATGACGGGGGTGCTCCGACCCCCTTACATAAGGACTGTCGCTAGTTTGTGGAAATAACTTACACAAACTTGCGAACACCGAAACTTACCCCTCACAAACGACAAACTTTTAACTATCAAAAATGCCCCGAACCCGTCAAAGTAAACAGCCTGTTGCCGATGAGGTAACTATTGACTTGACCGTTGAATCGGAAGCCTCTGTAGAAGCGGATGCCGTTCAGGTTGAAACGCCTCCAGCAGCGCCGATGGTTTTTACGAAAGTTGTTCAGCATGCGTTAGACAAAATGCCCGTAACAGACTTGCAAGCTATGAAAGAACGTTGGCAAGAGCTTCGCGCTGCTCCAAAAGCGCCCGCAGGTTTCAAGCCTGCAGCGCATTTGGCGACAGCGACAGCGGCGACAGCGACAGCGACAGCGACAGCGACATCGCCCCCGCCGCCTCCGTTTGTTTCAACAAGAGTTCGTGACCCTGATAATCACGTGAAAGTTGCGAGAGGTTGCAGCAACTTTTTGTGCAAGAAACCCGAAGAACAGCAAACAGGCTCTTGTTTAAAATGCGGACGAAAAGGTTGCAATGTTTGCATATTTCGTTCGCAATCGGCGTACTGCGCGGATATTGACGCCGGTATCAAGACCGATTGTGCCTGCTATATGTTGTTAAATTACGAGCACAGATATACAGAAGAGTGGGCTAACCGGTACCCCAACGCATGCAGAGGGTGTTTACACACCGATGATATTGTCAAAGTCTCGTACCCACTGGCTATTCAGGACGCGGAAACTGATAGGATTTTTCGAGGTAGAAACTAGAAGCTAGAACCAATAATAGAACAAGTAATAGACAAATAATGCAAAGTTTTAATAAGAGCTATGTATTAATATCTAATTGCCCTCCGCGGGGTCTTTCTCAGTGCCCTCCGCGGGCTTTTGCTCATCGTCTGAACTATCTTTTGCAAAGGCAACGTAATCTACGTGTTTCATATTTTTAATAAAGTGACCCAGTTCCTGCATAGGAATTTTCCCTGCTTCGCCATAATACACGTTTCCCGATTCCATACCTTCCAACGCTGTATCCATTACACGTTTTTGTTTCCTTTGCTCTGCTGTACCGTGCTTCTCCCTTGTATTATATTCAGAGCCGTCGCACGAGTGAGAATGGCTTAAGTATGTGTCACAACTATAATGGAATATTTCTATGATGTTATGTAATCGCTGTGGAATCGCAGGAATTTAAAAAATACAACTTTTTTTCATTTTCCCAAAAAAATATTTTTTCAGTGTGAAATCGCCGAAAAACCGTTGTTTTTAGCTTGATTTGGCGTCCTACTCCATTATGCGGGTGAGGAGTGCAGCGATTCGTGGAATTGAGGGGTTTCACATATCACGTTATTAATCGTGATGGTCACCGCAATTTGAAATTTTGAAAAAAAATATTTTTTTGGCTCAAATCGGTCGAAAATCGTGGTTTTTTGCCTGTTTCGGCCTGTCGCGGGCCTGTTTTGGCGTTCTACGCCACTCGGCGTGTGTGGAGTGCACATATTCGTGGAAATGAGGGTTTTCACATATCACCTAAGCACTCCTGATGGGAATCGCAATTTGAAATTTTGGAAAAAAAATATTTTTGGGCCCAAATTTCAACAGAAATCGATTTTTTTGCCTGTTCCGGCCTGTCGCGGGCCTGTTTTGGCGTTCTACGCCACTCGGCGTGTGTGGAGTGCACATATTCGTGGAAATGAGGGTTTTCACATATCACCTAAGCACTCCTGATGGGAATCGCAATTTGAAATTTTGGAAAAAAAATTTTTTTTGGCCCAAATTTCAACAGAAATCGATTTTTTTGCCTGTTTCGGCCTGTCGCGGGCCTGTTTTGGCGTTCTACGCCACTCGGCGTGTGTGGAGTGCACATATTCGTGGAAATGAGGGTTTTCACATATCACCTAAGCACTCCTGATGGGAATCGCAATTTGAAATTCTCGGAAAAAAATATTTTTGGGCCCAAATTTCAACAGAAATCGATTTTTTGGCATGTTTCGGCAAGTTGCGGGCCTGTTTTGGCGTTCTACATGTACGTATATTATATACTCATGCGTGCGAAGTGTGCATATTCGTGGGCTCCAGGCCTGTTTCAGTTGGAAATTTGTAATTGCATACGAGTTGCCATCACGAGGAACACAAGCCTGTCATTATCAAAACATGAATATAATTTGTTATTTGGATAACGATTAGCTGGAGCACAATGGAAGCGTGTTGGACCCATAACCTAACACTTTTCAGGAAACATTTGCATTTCTTTTGCTCTTCACATCTCATTGCCAATAGGCACACTGCATAGCATTTCAATAAAAATAGCTTTATTTTTACATGCTTTTAAGTGTGTGAGAGAAAATCTCTTTTCGGAATATATCTCTTCTAGGCTGATTCACAGCTTCACATGCTTTTTAGGCTGATGCACAGGCTCCAATTTAACCATATCTAGGGGCGGCGCATGCCAGGTCCATAAAACGGGTCCCATGATTGCCGCGGCGGTGAGGACCACTCAGGCGGAAGCTGCCTTGACAAGGCTGCATTCAGCCTCATCGCCTGCCGTAAAGGCATCGTGACCAGCTGCTCAGGGTACTGCTGCTGCACCGCCAACGCATAACCCGGCATGGCATCATGGGCCGCACGGCCGTGGGGTGCCCGATAGATCTGCGCATACGGGGTCTGCGCAGGATACGGGTCCAGCCCCAGCATCATGGGCGGGTACTGGGGGAGGGCGGCGAGGGCGCGCCCGTGATGTTGGGGAGGTACGCTATCCGAGTTATAATAAACCCCACCATACACCCACTCATATGGCATCTCCGGCGGAGCAGTCTCACCAGGGGAGCTGGGCGCGTGGAAAAGCACGGGTCTTGACGGTGCTGCTGCGGACGGTGCTGTTGCGGTGGCAGCTGCAGGCGGTGCATCTGTGGTGGCAGCTGCAGGCGGTGCTGCTGCGGTGGCAGCTGCAGGCGGTGCTGCTGCGGTGGCAGCCGCAGGCGGTGCTGCTGCGGTGGCAGCTGCAGGCGGTGCTGCTGCGGTGGCAGCTGCAGGCGGTGCTGCTGCGGTGGCAGCTGCAGGCGATGCTGCTGCCGTGGCCGCCGCTTGCGGTGCTGCTGCCGTGGCAGCTGCCGTGGCACCTACCTCCGGCCCTGGGGAGGCAGCCGACGCAATCCCTGCCTGGGCCAAGGCGGCTGCCCCCTGCGCCAACTGCATCTTCAAGGCCTGGATCCTCACCCGAGCCTCCAACTCGGCAATCTCCGCCTGACGGGCCTTCGACGCCAACACCGGAGGTTCAGCTGAGCTCGGTGTCACCTCCCTTCGCCCCTCCCAACCTTCCGACCGTGGCCTGGCCAAGTCCGTCGTCAGGCTCCCCGTCGCCGCGCGCTCCCTGTTAAACAGCTCCGCGGCGTCTGCACTATGATGATGCATCCGGCTGTCAATGGGCGTGTTGCGGCCCACTGAATCGTTGAAGAGGTTCAGGGGATCGAGCACTCCCCCAGGGGAGTGCTCGAAAGGCCCTGAAGGAGTACCCACCTGCGTATCCAGCTCCTCCAATGCCCGCGGGGCTCGCGCAGACAACGGCCCTCTTGGTATGCTTGCTTCTGCCTGCTCCGTGTCCGTGTCCGACAATTCGTCCGGCTCCGACTGTGCAGCACGAGGGCCATGAACTGGACAAGGGCTCCTGCGTTTCCTGTCGGAGCCACCCTCCACTGCTGCCGCCGCTGCCTGCTGCGAGCGCGTTCGTCTCAAAGACTGCAGTGGGTCACAAACCTCAGGCACTCTCTGAGTGGAGCCGAACGCGGGGAGAGTCTCGGAGATGTTCCCCTCAGCGCCTGTCCTCCGCGCCTTCACCCTGGTGCCTGGCTCCGGTCCTTTACCCCAAACAGGGGTCTCAGTGCCCGCGGGGCTACCTCCCCGTCCACGCTTAGTCCCCCGAGGAATTGCCAATGCCATCTTTATCCCAGACAGGGTTTCCGCCCGGAGCTTCTTCGCCTTCTCCCTCTCCGCTGCTGCAGCCTTCTCTTTCTTCGCCTTCTCCCTCTCCGCTGCTGCAGCCTTCTCTTTCCTCGCCTTCTCCCTCTCCGCTGCTGCAGCCTTCTCCTTCTTCTCCTTCTCCCTCTCCGCTGCTGCAGCCTTCTCCTTCTTCTCCTTCTCCCTCTCCGCTGCTGCAGCCTTCTCCTTCTTCTCCTTCTCCTTCTTCTCCGCTTCTGCTGCTGCTGCTGCTGCTGCTGCAGTCACCGGCGGCTTCAACTCGCCGGTCAACGTCTCCGCATGCCCCTTCCCATATGCCTGCAAACTTTTCATCACCCGAATCACCCCCTCCTCCACCAGACCGTGCTTAAAGGAATTGTATGCCTCATCAAAAAAGCCTCCTTCCTCGTTGATGTTGTCGTAGTATACTACCTCCCAATCCCTGGCTTGTGTTAGCAAACTTAGCTTGCTGTTCAACGCCGTAGCGCGGAACAGCACCCTCCTCCGCGGAATCTTACTCCCCACTGGATCCGCCACAAGCCACGGCCCATATACCCAGCATGCCGTCCCTTGTTTTGCACCTTCCCTTGGCTTCACGATGGGGCCACCAATCCAGACCACCTCCTTGTGCTGTTCGTGGTACACAACCCTCCCAAAAGCCACCGTATCCCTCAGAAGCTCCCGCAACGCCAGGCACGCATCATACTCCTGTGGCTCCCCAAGCACCACACTCCTCCCCATATCCTCGTCAACCTCATTGATCGCGTTCGCGAAGTCGATCTCCCGCTCCAGGGCTGTCATTGCCTGGGAAGGCTCCGAGGTAGTGGCTCGCTCAATTCCTTGCGAGTCATAATGCTTTCTTCTGCAAGGGTCATGCCCAACCACAAACTCCCAGGGCGACCCAGTTACAGTGGCGGATCCAGTGACCGGAAAAGTGGTGTTTTCCGGAAAGAGGTCTTCCGCCGCTGTAATGTAGGTGTGCGCCGACGCACGAAAAGTTCCACCGTGCATCTCCACCGCGTTGTGGATTAGCCTGCCGTCAAAGATCACCACGCGCTTTGCCGGCAGGAAGCAGGTCACCGGCCGAAGGGTGTCCGGGGTGGCCCCATCCCCCAACTTATGCGACTGGGGGTACACCGTAAACGGGTACATGTCCGTTAGGACAAGCATGACGGACAGCGCACCATAGTCCCGATGCTTCTCCTGAACCAACGCCGCCGGGTAGGTGAGCAGGGCGGTTCGCGCCATGTCACCTTTCGGCACCTCCAGCTTCCCGAACGTGTCCCCCACCGCAGCCATGACGTCCTCAGCCACCTGCTCAAACCGTTTGTAAAACGGCGTGCCCTCCACCAGGTTCCCGATCCACCTCTTCGGGTCCTTCAGGGTGTCCAGCTCCCCATTGGCCTTCTTCTTGAACGCCCTGAAGTTGTTTCTGAACGCGGAGTTTGGAGCCAAATCCTTCTGGAACTCTGCAACCAGAGCCTTAGCGGATATCGTGTCCTGCAATTGACCGACACAATACCCACCCTCTGCAAGCCTATGCCTCCAGTGCTCGTCCAGCAGCACGCCTTTTGTGAAGTGAGGCTGCTCCTCCGCATTCTTTGCCCCCTCCGCAGCAGGCACCTTAGGAGCAGGCGTCTCTCCAGCATCTGTGCCCTCCTCTGTATCTGGCACCTCCCCAGCGGACTGATGCTTTGAAACTGGGGCCTCCACAGCAGGCACGTCCACGGCAGCAGGCGTCTCTGCAGCAGCCGTGCCCTGCTCTGCAACTGGCTGATCCTCAGCAGACTTGTGCTGAGGATCAGGGGCCTCCACAGCAGGCATGTCCTGTGAAACCGGGGCCTCCACAGCAGGCACGTCCACGGCAGCAGGCGTCTCTGCAGCAGCCGTGCCCTGCTCTGCAACTGGCTGATCCTCAGCAGACTTGTGCTGAGGATCAGGGGCCTCCACAGCAGGCATGTCCTGTGAAACCGGGGCCTCCACAGCAGGCGCGTGGAAGAGCGCGGGTCTTGACGGTGCTGCTGCGGACGGTGCTGTTGCGGTGGCAGCTGCAGGCGGTGCATCTGTGGTGGCAGCTGCAGGCGGTGCTGCTGCGGTGGCAGCCGCAGGCGGTGCTGCTGCGGTGGCAGCTGCAGGCGGTGCTGCTGCGTCGGCATCGCCTGCCTCCTTCTTAGAAATTAGCGACAACTGATGCTTCTCCACCAGCCCGCCTCCTGGTTCTGCGCGAACAACGGCTGCGAACGTGGGCGCCTCCTGTACCGGAGCTTCGTCCATGTTTGCAGCAGCCTGCTGCTGCGCTGCCATTCCCTCAGCCTTCTCCGCGCTGGCAGCAGCAGCACCAGTATCCGCAGCAGCCTGCCCATCATCAGGGTTCGGCGAGGCCGTGCACGCCCATTTGACAGGAGGCTGTCCAACGCAGAGATGGCGCCCGCATGTTGAAGAGTGGCTGTCTCCGGATTTTCGGCAGTTCTTGTGGAACCCGCGCTTGCAGGTCGCGCAGGTAACAAGCACTGGGAAGTGATTCTCCGAACCCATTCCGCAAAAGAGGCAGAACAGGCGGGCCAGGATCCCGCAGCGCCCGCATTCCCCTGGAAACCGCTTTTCCCCTGACGGTGTGAGCTGGCGCGACGCGCACCCAACGTGGAAGGAGTCGGAGCACATGTCGCAGGTCGCCAACGCCAGCCTCGTTCGATCCAACGAGTCGTCGGGATGGGGGCACCCTTCCACATTGCAGGCGGGTACTCCTTCACACTCGGCGACACCTTCCACCAGTTTCCGCTCTGACTTCCGATCTGACTTGCGCCTTAAAGCGTTTGGCACGGCTGCCCCAACCGCTGCTGCATAGGTGAATCTGTTCTGCTTCATTATTAGAATATTAGCTCCCAATTTATACCAAAGTAACCGTCAATGCCTTCGTCCTCGATCCAAACGTCAATTGCGCAACGAAAACACGCGAAGAAAGTGCTATGGTCGCAGATAGCGTACAGTTCGCAGGTTGGCGTTACCGTTACAAGCACTCGAGCTCTCAGTGAGCAGATATCGCACTTTTGGTCCGACATGCTTACGGTTTTTAGGGGTCTCGTTCAGTTGTAAGATGTCGGGGGAGGGCTCTGATATACATTATCGCCCTCCCGATCATCCCATCTTTTGATCGTGTGGGCGAACCGACATGCCGATTCGAGCTTCCTGTGAGCAGGTATCGGACTTTTGGCCTGACATGCTTACGGTGTCGTGACGGAATTTCAATTAAATTATCTGATATGCATTATCGCCCTCCCGATCAGCCCATCACCTAATCGTGGGTGCGATACACGCGCCACGTGAAATATGACATGTCCGGGTGATAAATCATTACACGATCGAATCTTGAATCGAAATTTATGAATCGCCCGCAGGATCGACGCATTCGTTGATCGTGGGTGCGATACACACGCCACGTGAAATATGACATGTCCGGGTGATAAATCATTACACGATCGAATCTTGAATCGAAATTTATGAATCGCCCGCACGATCGACGCAGCAGTTGATCGTGGGTGCGATACACACGCTACGTCAAATTTGACATGTCCGGGTGATAAATCAAGAAATGGCGAATCGCCCCCACGATCGAACAGTCATTCCATCCTGGGGGCGATACTTACGCCACGGATACTTTTCGTGAAAGGACTATTCATATTCCTGATGCATGTGGGAGTCCGTGCAAAAGTTCAGACATGCAAATATGTTAATTGAAGGCGTGCTTTCGCCCGTAGACTCCTTACATGTTTGCCGCTTATGAGTGGCGTTTTTCGAAAAGGGATGCCTCCTCCTTCTTACCTTGTGGATGTATTGCCATGGCTCATGAGCCTCGGCGACATGGCGCGGAACTTGCCTTTGGAGTTTCCTATTGCACCAACGAATGTGGATCATGCAACAGAACTAGCGGGGCAGATCTCGGAGTTCGTCGATAAATGGAATGTGTTAACTGGGAATAAACCGAGCAGAGATCCTAGCGTGCTGCAGGCAGGTGGGGTTGGGAGGAATGCGAGGAATGCGCCCACACCTACCAGTACCGTTAAGAAAAGGCGCCTTGATCAGAATGCGCGAAGGAGGGAAGCTCGCTCTAGGAAGCGTTTAGACTTGGGCAAGGACGCGGTGGAGGTCTCTGCGCCTCAAGCACGGGTGAAATCGACGCTGGGTCCCTTAGGCGCCACAGCAGCCTCCGCAGGAGCCTCAGCGGTGGGTTGTCCGGTGCCTGATGGAAGTAAAGCACACTGGAACGACAAGCTCAAGGAGGTTTTCATGAACAAGCCGCATCTTATTGGTGGGGCGCTCTCGAACTTTGTGCGCACCTTACCCGCGGAAGAGATAGAAGCTGTGCGGCTAAGATTTCTGTCAGAGGAGGATCGCGTAGGAGGAACGATCGTGTCGAGCTTGCGGGCATCGTTCGCCGCTCTAGCTGGATATGGTTCCAGGCAGAACGCTGCCACGCGCATGGCGGGCGCAGCGATGGTATTTGGCAGAGACGTGGAGGGTGTTGAGGGTGCTGTTGCAAGCATCTTAGGGATAAGTGTGAAGGTGGTGAAGGATGGACTCGTTGGGCACCGCAACTTGCTGTTGGGAGCTGCCCTTGGGACAGCGCAACGGCTTAATGCCGGTCTTCTGGCAGGGTTGGTCCTGGAAAACCTGCACATGGCCAACCGTGCTATAAGCGCGGAGCTGACCCACAAGATCCAAGCCTTCTGGCTGAGTGCTGGGAGCAGTCGGGTGTCCACGTGTAAACGGGACGTGATCCAGCTGCGGCATATTGATGGAAGCGTGGAGAAGGTGTCGAAGCAGTGGTTGGAAATGACACAGTTTGAGGTGTTCCGCAAGTTCAAGAAGAAGTTTCCCGCCGAAAAGATCGAACTCCGATCTTTTGAGACTCGGAAGCCGAGGCAAGGGCAACGACTCACCCGAAGGGACACCATTTCCTGCTGCTGCAGGTACCACGAGGATATGCGGTTGGTGGTGGAGGCGTATGCTCGTTTCCAGGAGGTGGGCCACTCCGGCTGCAAGTGCACGGACGCGTCGTGTTGCCCTCGCGTTGGAGGCCTTCGGGCACGGCTGTCTGCCCGTAAACCATTTCCTGCTTTCCCGGACTTCAAGTGTGGTCGAGTGGAGGTGGGACGGTCAACCTCCGGTTTCACGGCATCGCTGCTGTGTCCAAGACAGCGGTCGAACGGAGAGCACGAGGACCACCACGACATGCCCTGCTTGGAGGGTTCTTGCAAACGGTGCGGGGGGCTGCAAAACTGGTCGTTGTGTCCGGCGGCGGTTTCCAACACTGCCACGCTGGACTGGCACACCTACGAGAACGTTCATATCGGAGTGGACGAGGACGGGAAGAACAAGCACCGGGTGCAGTTCGTCCAAAAGACGACCACTGCTGGTGAGCTGCTTGCAAAACTGCAAGCTCCGCTCCTTGGCCACGCCCCAGGGGAGTCCCCAAATTGTGTGTGTTCGGGCACGTTTGTGCGGAAAGCGGCGGACGGGAGTTGGAGGTTGGAGAAGTTGGTCGGTGTGCCTGCTGCCCAACCGTGTCGGTTTTTGAAGCCGTATGCTTACCACTGTTTCATGGCCACGCACTCCATGACAATGTTCAACAAGTGCAAGGCGGGCTTGCCTTTGGGGCACTGCCTCATATTGTTTGACTTCAGCGAGAACCACGCTCTGAACATTCCCAGGGCGATTCAGTCGTTGCACTGGATAGTGAAGCAAGCAACGCTGCTGTGTTGTGTGTTATGGCGGCACGCGGTTGGTTCCGTGGATGGTCAGACTTCCACCGAGGCCAACCCAATAATAGTGAAGGACCTGATCTACCTCATTAGCGACACCTTGCCGCACTCCCACCGAGGTATCCAACATATGAGGAAACTTATCGTCAGTGAGTACTTCGTGAAGAGAGGTATACCTCTCCCCAAATTCATGCATGAGTGGGCGGATGGTAGTGCGGCACAAAACAAATGCGCAACCGCATTTGCCGACGTGGTGGAGAGCGGGCGGGAAGAGTCGGCGGAGTGGCCCCGAGGGCTTGGCATCCCGACACAGCGCAACTTCTTTGAGACGTCACATGCACGAGGTGAGCAAGACGCGATGGGAGTAGCGGTGAAGCATGAGGCGAGCTTGGCGGTGATGTCCACAACCGACAAATGGCATTGTAAAATACCGGACGCCAAAAGCTTGTACGAGTTCTGCATGGAAAGGTTGCAAAAGCCGAAGGATAGCGCTCGCGACAGAGGTGTTCAGTTCGGGCAAAGATTTTTCTTTCTGGTTGACGGCAAGGACGTGGACATCTCTGGACCTGGGTTTGACACGGTTGACCGGACTTTGGCGTTACACTCGGTGCGTGCAGGGGTGGGGTTGTTGGTGGGCTTGAAGCGGGACCGACAATGCTATTGCGATTATTGTTACGCGCAGTGCGCGAAGGCACAACCTGACACGGAGGGTTGCCTGTACCGGAGTCACGTGGACAGCTGGGAGCAGTTCACCTTGACTGAGGCAACCGAATCTGATGCCCGGCGCACCAGAACAAGAGTCGCGGAGGCCCGCGATGACGTGAGTGTGAAGGTTGCACGAGGAAACACTTTTGCAAGGCTGTCGGGGGGCGATCCTAATCACCCCTACTATTTGGTGAAGGCGTTGAGCGAGGTGAAGCAGGTGATCAACGCGGATGGGATGCGAGACGACTACTACTCGCCTGGTGGGGAGGGCGTAAATGCTACACCGGGGGAATTTGTCGTTGAAGGCCGATTCTATGAGTGGGCGGATGAGGAAAGCTGCGAGGAGTACTACATAGACACATCCAAGAAATGTCTGACATATTCGCATCATGTCGTGTGTGTGGAAGTGACAATGACCAGACGCAAATACCGCGGTAAGGAGTTGTATAGGTTGACCGATGCTGAGCACCAGCGCATCCTAGGGTTGTTGTGAAGAAGTATAACTATCACAGCAGGATAGATCACTAGAATCTTAGAACCCAAACAACACCATGCTGAATAGCATCTAGTCTCGGCGTGTTGTGCATAACGCCCAACAGGGCCCACGCAAAATATGCCAACATAACAAGAATTCTGTAATCGATTTGGGTGAATTTCAAATTGCGAGTCCCATCAGGAGTGTTTAAGTGATATGTGAAAAACCTCATTTCCACGATTGTGTGCACGCCACACGCGCCGAGTGGCGTGGAACGCCAAAACAGGCCCGCGACAGGCCGTAACAGGCAAAAAAATCGATTTCTGTTGAAATTTGGGCTAAAAAAATATTTTTTATCCAAATTTCAAATTGCGATTCCCATCAGGAGTGCTTAGGTGATATGTGGAAACCCTCATTTCCACGAATATGTGCACTCCACACGCGCGGAGTGACGTAGAACGCCAAAATAGGCCCGCGACAGGCCGAAACAGGCAAAAAAACGCGATTTCTGTTGAAATTTGGGCCCAAAAAATATTTTTCATCCAAATTTCAAATTGCGATTCCCATCAGGACTGCTTAGTTGATATGTGAAATCCCTCATTTCCACGAATGTGTGCACTCCACACGCGCGGAGTGGCGTAGAACGCCAAAACAGGCCCGCGGCAGGCCGAAACAGGCCAAAAAAATCGATTTCTGTTGAAATTTGGGCCAAAAAAATATTTTTTTCCAAAATTTCAAATTGCGATTCCCATCAGGAGTGCTTAGGTGATATATGAAAACCCTCATTTCCACGAATATGTGCACTCCACACGCGCGGAGTGGCGTAGAACGCCAAAACAGGCCCGCGACAGGCCAAAACAGGCAAAAAAAGGCGATTTTCGGCCGATTTGGGCCCAAAAGAATATTTTTTAAAAAATTTCAAATTGCGGTGACCATCAGGATTCATTACGTGATATGTGAAACCCCTCAATTCCACGAATCGCTGCACTCCTCACCCGCGTAATGATGTAGAACGCCAAAACAAGCTAAAAACAACGGTTTTTTGGCGATTTCACCCTGAAAAAATATTTTTTCTTGAATTTTTTTTTCGCAAAGTCCTTAGAATTCATGCGATTCCATTGCGATCGCAGTCCGATATAGCGATTCCATGGATATCATCGATTATAGATTTCGGCCATCTCACTCGTGCGACCGCTCTTCAGTTGCGACGTCCGATTGACGCATGTTACTACCTCCTAAAGTTTGCTTATAATAAGCAGTCTTTATTTTGCTTCGGAGGCGCATGGCGTGTTCGGGTGAAGGAGTAGGGTCTTTCTTGTCCTGTTTTCCAGGTCCTTCAATCGGACGGAAACGTTTCTTCTTTTCCTTCTTAGGAGAAGGCTCGGGTTCGGAATCGGACTGGCGTTCACGTTTGACACCGCGGGAAGAACCCGCTTGTGCCTCCGCATTTTGTTCCACGGTTGCGGGGATAACCTTTGAAGTATGGCACGACTCGCAACACTCTCCCCTTGCGAGAGGCATCGCATTGAACGGAATACCCCCACATGCTTTGTTGCATATTACGCATTGAAAACGGGAGCACTGCTTGCGTTTCGCACCGCGTGTTTTCGCCATAGTTGTTAACTGATTATTTTGGGTGGTTAAACATTATCGTATTTGTTTAAGCTCGAGTATCGAACATCGATCGTATACAGTAGTAACCTGTAAGTAACAAGTAAGTAACTAGTAAGTAACCTGTAAGTAACTAGTAACTCTCAAGTAACTCCTAAGTAACTCATAAGTAACTCATAAGTAACTTTATAGTGACAATTATTAAATAAAATAGAAATTTAAAATAATTAAAATAATTAAAATAATTAAAATAATAAAAATAATAAAAATAAAAAATAAAATAAAAAATAAAATGAATGATAAAAAATATTGCATTTTTCATTAAAGGTTATTTGAGAGTTACTTGTGAGTTACTTGAGAGTTACTTAGGAGTTACTTGTTACTTACTTGTTACTTACAGGTTACTTACTTGTTACTTACTAGTTACTTACTTGCTCGAAAAATGATAACTCTGTCGAATAACACGCAATATGACTGCAATTCAAAAGTTCAGCCCTCTACGTATCTTATTGCAAAAGCTGTACCGTGTGGAGGCATTAACTTCGACAAAGTTCGCGATAATCCGCGTATTGAACCCGGAGATGCCGCATGTAAACACAAAAGCAGATACTTGTACTGTTCACGTTGTTGGGAGAAAGCGCCCAAGTTTACAACGAGTAAAACATGGAGAACTGTCGTTGCTCCCTCGATTGTAGACTACGCTACAACCACGGCATCGGCGGCTATAGCGGAGGGCGTTCGCGATGTTTTATTTCGCGATTACTGCAGGCACTTGCTCACTGAAGAACAAGAGAGTAAAAAAAGAATGAAAGAAAGACAAAGAATAGCCGACAAAAAGTTAAAAGTTTCCGTTGGTTCAGCTGAAAAAGAGCGTGAAGAGCTTGAGCGCCAAAACTCTGAGGGGAGCGTAGATGCGCTTTTGAAGTTTCGTTACTTGGACCCTACTCTTCCAGTCCCCGTGACTACAGTTTCGCAGCCGCAGTTTGAGTCAAGCGAGTCTGAAGACGAAAGGTTAGAGTATCTTCCTTCAAACGAGGGGAAAATATGTGACGATGACGTTGAGAAGCTGCAAGTCGAAAATGCGGAGTTGTGTGACAAGATAACTGAACTTGAAACCATATGTGAGCAGTCTGCTGAAGAAGTCAAAAACTTAAAAGCCGAATATAATACAACAGAGTTGGACTCAACCCAGGCTTTTCGTCAAACTCGTCACATCGCCAAACTTGAAAGCGAAAACAACAAGTTAAACAGTTACAACGAAGACCTCGAAAGTACATGCCGCGAGCTAGGAGAAGAGTCAGAACAAAAGGTACAGGAGATAGCGGCTTTAAAAGAAAAAGTTGCCACACTTGAGGAGAACCTTTCGCTTGCACAGTACCTCAAAATGCCGACCTTAAAGCACAACTTGAGGTCGAGAAAAATATGGTAGAGTGTCAGCAGCTAGAAATAAAAGAGCTACAAAATACCCAGCCCACCGAGAATATTTTACGTTCGGAAGACACTTCTCAAAAAGCCGAGGATACATCGGGAGGTCAACACCTCCGTTTTGAAAACAGCGAAGAAGAGGCTGAGTCCGATGAGGAAAAGGACGGCTCCGATTCCGAAGAACCAGCAGAAGAAACTTATGCACCGACAGCTTTAAAGTGTGACTATTGTAACTCCTGTGTATTTTTTACAGCAGACGATGTGAAGGAAGTCATACTGAGTTCTTTTGGTGAAGAATATGACCCTAACACAAGAGAGTTGCACGGCATTTTGCTTTCTCGGGCTGAGTTTGTTCAAGTTGACCTTGGGTTTGATAAAGGGTACAAGTATAAGTGCCTGACTTGTCAGGATACTTCAACTGCAATAGTAGCCCTAGAAACGGGTTCCGATGAGGTAAGTTTTACCGACACAGAAAGATATGTCAACCTGCGAATAGGTCGCTTTCCTGCATACGGCACTGAAAGCAGACTCGGCTTTAATCGTATGGGTAACTTACAAGTGAAAGACCCTGAAGCTTACCACAAAGAAATAAACTCCATAAGAGCCACCAGAGTCAAGAGTGAAAAGGAGTCATATAATGGAAAGTTTTTATACTACACTTATGAGCAAGTTCTGAGGCAGGATATGCAATATTTGGAAGGTTTTTGGATTGGTTCTCTTGCAACTTATGCTGAAAAGGGTTTAATCAACTTTGATCATATTGGTCATAACCTTGACTATTTTTATGCAGCAGCAAAAGAAGAGAACAGACTACCTACACTTCAGGAAAATTTTTCAAAGTTCAAAAAGATTGAAGAGATTTACAATTCTTACCATGATAAGCATGGTTTTGTTATCTCCAAAAAGTCCTAACTTCTTTTTATTTCTGGGTGTTTACCACAGGATATTTGCTCAGTTGTAAAGTCCATGTAAAGATGCAAAATGTAAAACATAATTTGTAGGATATATATTTTAGGTAATAGTGAAAGAGACACTTTTTATATGAATAATAGTAGTTAATTTTTGCTGCTTTTAACTTAAAGTATTTGGAATAATAAATTCATTGAAATTCCTTCTAAAGCCACTTGGATGTGTACTCTTTTTATGTAAATCAATAAATAAGAAGTCATGTGGGTTTTGAATTGCTTTATCATAAACTTGGAAAAAGGTATCTTGATTTATTTCTCCAGAGCATTCCTCAGCAATTTTTTCTAGCTCTTTACTATTTTTATTTTTATATACCATCAAATGAGTCAAGTTACCTCTTATTGATTTATTCAATCCCATTTGATTACTTGTATAATTTTGAGTAGCAAATAGTAGAGTAACTCCTAAAGCGCCATTTTTTAATTTACCTTTATGACGGTGAGTCGTTACAAGTTGATTTAATTTAGCTCTCGGTAACATTATATCATTACCTTGTACATCATCGAAAAATACCACAATGACCGGTTTTTTCCCATTATATTGATGTTCCGGTGGGTTATACATGGTGTCCTCAAATTCAATTAATAATTCATTTGGAATATCAATAATTGATTTTGTTTTATCTTTTAACATTTTATTTAATTTTTTCCATCTTTTTAACTTTTCATGATATTCTTCATATTCTTGAGCTTCGGTGTCAAGAATTTCTTCTATTTTTAGTGGTGCATCAATTGTAGGTTCTAATATGTCTTCATTGTCCA
>LGRX02000621.1:0-10114 GCA_001247695.2 Cymbomonas tetramitiformis | reverse complement strand
CAGTGTCTCTGCTTTTCTGAAAAGCATTTCTGATTATTACATAATTTTCATGCAAACGTGATCCCCATGTGGCTGCCGTTTCATTGTGTTTGGGTTTGAGCGAGGCAAAAGGTAGCGTGCGGGCAGCCTTTTTGGCTTGCTTAGGAATGTTGCTTGCATGAGTTCTCGTGTCCAAATATTTGATGATGCGGCGTACTGTGTTTAGCCATTTGTATATGTAGTTAGATACTGCTGATGGTTTTTCAGACCTCCCAGCTATGTTCAGATTCTTGGTGCCAAAGGCGTCACTTGCCGCCTGATGTGCCAATTTGTGCAGGGTATCCCATGTCGCGTCAGGGTGCATTTCCTTGAGGCCAGTGCCGCCGTTTCTAGTTGCTTCCGATCCATTTTCCATTTCGAGTGTGTTATGTAGTCTTTCCGTGTAAGACACCCAGCCTGTAGCGTATTGGAATAAATGGGCGGTGCAATCTATTTTTTCCGAATGCATCTCAGATCCGTACAGGTTCCAGAATTTTGCAGGCATATGGGGTTGTAGGAGAATATTCCAGCTGGTCATGTGCTCATCTGTGTTTGATTTCGTGATTTTCTTAACTTCCAGTGAGCTGAATGACAGGTGTCGTTTGAGATAGGCATTAACATCTTTCTTATTTAAAAGGTGAGGCGAACCTATATGCCAGATGTTATCTTTGTCGTTATGGCCTAAGTTGAGACCACCTTCCGGCATCCCCTTTCCTCTAGAGAGTAGGTGAGCTGCATGCCATGGGCTATTAAGGTGAATCCACCATTCCTTGGGTTTGTTGTGCCATTTTAGACATTGTTCTATATTGTCTGCCTCTTTATTTTTAGCTATGAGCTTACTCACTGTAATGGGGCTGCCGTCGATATTATCCCGTTTAAGATCAAGATCAGTGGTGTCACCCTTAATGGTGCTGATAGCGGTTCTAGCTTTGTTTTTATTGATGCACGCGTGCACAAGTTCGTTTGTGCTGTATCCGTTTGCTTCGAGAAGTCCTACAATATCTTTCCTGTTTATTTTCCTTTTTGTACCCTTATTTTTGTTTGTCATTCTAATTGGGTACCCTGGGTACTCATCATGTGTGGTTTCCTTGGCACCATTAAATCTAGGTGTTGGCAAAGTTGTATCGGTGGAAATCTGCGATTTGGTGTCGATGTTAGGGAGCTTAAATTCAGCCCATACTATCCCGTGGTCGGAGATGATATAAGGGTTTTCCTCCGTCCATCCTGTTTTAACTGTCATTTCTGCCATAGTTGTGTTGGCCATGATATGGGTGAGTTTTGCTTTTGAGTTTTTGGTTATGACATGTGTGAAAATTTCCGTGTTTGGATTACGGTCCATTATCAGTTCATTGAGTGAGCATCTGTCATTGTTGAAATAGGTTAAAAGATGCTTATTCTTTTCGACATGTTCTTGATACGACATGTAATTTCCACCTGACACCCGCTGATTTGGGGTAATGGTGCAGTTTTTGTCACCTATCTCTACGTAGGCCTTTTTTGGATTATTTCCTGCCCTACCTGCCCAGTCAGTAAGTGTGTCATATAATTCCACTTGTTCTTCTACTAGTGTAGCATCATTCATATAACCGCTGGCTATGTAGAGCTCAAAACCATTATTTCCTGAAAATTTGGTCATTACTGCTCTCTTTGCATCTCCATCGATTGTGGTGACCGAGGTGGATAGTGGCAAACTCTTCGGATTCCATAGGATCATGGAACCAATAGAAGCTCTCTCATTTACATGAGACGTGCGAAATTGGATTCCTTTTTGTGTCATTAGGGTTTTGATTAATGCAAGGTTTTCAGTATTTACCTTGGTTTCTGATATACATATTATATCAGCCCGTCCGTCGATTAAAAGATTGCAGATTGTTTCTAACTTGATTAAACTGTCTTTATCTTCTTTGTGGTGTCGAAGGCCTCTCATATTCATACCCATTATAATCAAATTGTTAGAGTGTTGTGCTAGTTGTAGTTTAGTGAGTCGGTCTATTTCTTCTGACTGTCTCATGGCGTTTTTGTGTTTTGCTTTTTGTAGTATGCATCTGCCATCTGCGTCATAAATGTTCTCTATATCAAAGATTTTGTTTGTGCATTTGGTTTTACGGATTATTCTCTTTTGTTTATGAGAGTGTTTCCTGCGGTATCCATATGTGCGGGGTTCACAGAAAGGCCTTCCTTTGCCTGAGGTGAGGTGATTATAAGCAGTGTGAATGGATTTACAGTCTTTGTGCTCAGAATTTGGCTTTGTTGGATGTGCATCAATTTTCGGAAGGTGAGTTCTCAGTGATTGTCGTATGGTCGAAATGGCTTTGTTATTTTCGTGTTTGATTATCCTGGCTTCTCTGCCCGTTTGTGGTAGAATTCTAATGTTTAGGTTTTCAAGTTCGTATAGTAGGTCTCTGTTCAATTGTGCTGCTGAGAAGAATTTAGTGTTGTGCAGGATGTGACAGACTTTGTGGGCTAGTGTAAAATTGAAAACCCCCATGTTATTCGGGTGTACTCCCAGTTTCAAGGTTATGCGGTGCACCCTCAGGTCTTGAGGAAAAAGTGTGGAAATGTCTTTCTGGTGTTTATTGTCAGGGATATCAAACTCACAGTGAATAATTTGTCTTTCTGGAATGATGTGGACTGCAGTTGACCATATGTCCTTAGCCACAAGAAGATGAATTTGAATGTTGGTGTTATCCGTGTTCGAGGTGTGATGATATTTCCTATGCGATTCGATGGCTTCTGAAACTATTGTTTCATTAGTGGTGTGTGTCTTCCATTTCAGTCTGAAAGTTTCTATCAGAGTTTCTATCTGCTTTTTAGTTGTGGCACCTCTGCGTGTGAGGATGTGGTGGGGAGGTAAGGTCATATTAGGGCCGCTGATTGCGGCGTCATTTCCAGCGTGCTCCAAGTGTTTGAGCTCCGATGTGTTGCGGGTATTCTTTACCTGCAGCCCTATTTCTTCCCTCATTTCTAATCGGTATTTATGTATTTCCTTTTGCATCGTTTTGTTGCCATACTCCCCAATATATAAATCAAATTTTAGGTACTCGAAAAATGAGGTCTGGTGCAAGCCTCTGTTCCATTGTGCCCATCTGAAGGCGGTTTTTGCTACCCATGTGCCACAGTTGTATGTATCTGTTTGAAATGTTTCCTTGCTAGTGGCGGTTGTGAATTCATTATATTCTGTAATGGTTATGAAATTTTTTAACCAGGTTTTGAGTGCTGCCTCAATCATATTAATGGTTTCTCTTTCAGCTTTATCTCCAAAGGGATCATATATGTAAGCTTCTATTTTCCCAGGTGATGATGAGCGAATCATTATGAGACGCCAATGTATGTTGTCACACACGCCTATTTGTGTGTGGCCATATTTCTTGAGTCTGCTATTAATGAGTTGTGTGAGTTTTTGGTCCTCCCCTGTCATCTTGAGCATCATGTCTGTAAGGTCCATAGGGGCTATGGTACTCGGGTCCCGTATTTTCATTGCATCACCAACATGAGTTGCATTTAACCACCCCTTTTCTGAAAGGAGTGATTCCGTGGCCATTGTGGTTTCAACTACTGCGTTATCTTCGGTGCTTGCTCCACCGCTTAACAGCTGCTCGGGTTCCGAAATATTATATTGTTTAGTATCGTTATCCTTCTTGTGGTGGGTTTTATATTTCATTATTCTTGAAGGTAAATTCATTTTGGGTTTCTTTGCAGTTTGAGTCCATGTTCTCTCCCAAAGCCATGCCGTTTTGGGGTTTCGAATCATGTATTTCAAGGCGCTCTTACTTATCCCTTTGCAAGCCTTAGGTCTCTTGTGGGCTAGGTGTATTATGACTCTGGGTCCCGGGAAATATTTTTTAGGGTTCAACTTCATTCTGCTGAGTTCCGCCATTATATGAAGAAGCATGATAGTGGGCCCGTAAGTGGTTGTTTGCATTTCCGCTCGTGTTTTAATAATATTTTCCTCACATCTCAAGAGGTGTCTCATTATGTAATATGTCATAATTATGCTGCCGCTTATGTCTTTATCTATTTTTATTTCCATTTAAAATATATTTCGGCCTGTGCTGGGCTTACTATAAGATACATATCTTGTGTTAAGTTAGCAGCCCGTATTTTGAGGTAAAATGCATTCCATTTCAAGTTATTTGGAAGCCGCGATAAGTTTACCATAGACCGCTTAATGTTAGTAGCAGGCCTCATCGGGTCGTCTATGAGTTTGTTTAAGTTTTCTTCAGGCCATATCAGTTTAACTATGAGCCGTATTAATTTACCTGCAAACTGTATTAAGTTATCTATATGCGGTTTGAAGGTTGCAGTAAGCTGTATAGAGTTATTTGCAAGCCGTATTGTCACACTAACGAACCAGCATTTATTGTTGTCAAAGAAACTAGTTAAGTTAGCAACTTGTTTAGTGACTTCTGTGTATATATTTGAGTCGCTGACAAAATATATATATTGTGTTAAGTTAACAAACAGCAACGGGTAAGTTATGCGGACTTTATGGTAACGGTTTCCAGTGCTTGCATTGCCGTATCGGTTCAGGCAAAAAATGAGTTTGGCTATATTGTGTGTTGCTTTATCTAACTGTTTTCTGAAGTTATCATAAGTGTAGTTAATGTTAACGGTATGTTTTGGCAGACTATCAAACTGAAAAATATGGTTTCCATGAAAGCAGTTTAAGTTAACATACAGTTCCGTGTGGTGCACAGCTATGTGTGTATAGTTGACAGGCTGCTGTGTGAGGTTTTCTAGCTGCCCACTACTGCTGACATAAATTACCACACAGTAATCAGGTTCAGGGAAGCAAACAGGGCTGAGCGGTTTCTTGGAATTAGCACAGTGAACAGCAAACAGGCACGTAAGAGAGAACATGAGAAGGAATTTGAGGCTTGAGACAACTCTAATGGGATGTGTAAACAACTTTACCATATCAAGCTGTGTCAGGATCTATCACCTGTAAAAAGGATGGAGCTAAAAAAACCAGGATCAAGACCGATTGAGAGAGTGTTGCAGCTGTAACAAAGAAGATTGGCACCTGAGTTTCTGCAGTTCTTTGACAGGAAGGAATGTTTAGAACCTATCTGAGATGTCAGCACCCCCACGCCTGGCAGCAGTGGCAATCTCTTCCCTTCTCTCAGTGCCTGAGGCGTGTTTGTAGGCGGGGCTCTGTGATGTAGGCTCAGACTTTCTTTTCGCAGCTCTTGCTCGATTCTGTTCCCACCGAGCGGATGCCGCACCACGTGATCCTGTGCCCGAGATGCCTGCCGAGGAATCAAGACCCTCGCCTCTGCCTCTGCCTTTTCCTTTGCCCTTACCTTTTGTCTGGGAGTCACAGATGCTAGACTGGTGGCCATATCTTTGGTTCAATGGAAAGCACTTTCGGCACTCCCACGCACTGCACTGTTTAATGTAAAATATCCCCATAGGATCGAACACGTATTGAGTGGGAATGAAGTAAGCTGAGTGCTCGGGGTTTTTAGGATCGAGAACCGCTGGCTCAAATGAGGGACCTAGTGGAGGTCTCAGGATTGCATAGAATCTGCGGACGAAGCGGGTGCCACCTTTGATGTCCTCACTGAAAGATTGCACGTACACAATTCTGCTGACAAATTCTGAGAGGACTGTGCCGTTGAGAAATCGTACAATTCTGTCCGTGGAAACCTGCAAGTTAGCCGCTGCTGCAACAAAGCTGACGTTGAATCTCACGAGCCTGTTGGATTTCGGTGAAGCGACGTAGCGGTGATCGTCAATGACAAAAACTGCCTTCTCAAGGATTGCTCTGGCCTCACTTTCCGATTTAACACGTACTAGAATGAAGGGGTCTTTGTTATCTACGGTCTCTTTCTCGGGCCTATCTAGTCCTTTGACAGAGAGGTGAGAGATGTCAAGGCAGAGGCGCTCCAGCAGCTGAGTAATTTGACGCGTGGCTTCCCGGATCTCTCTGTCAGAGAATTTACTGCGGTCACCTTTGTTCATACGGTTAATTTTGACAGTTTGTATGAAGTCCTCGTTTGAGAGATCGCCCTCGTGCCCTGCGACCTCTTCAGTTCTGTTTCCGATCTCAGCAACATAATTCTGTGCGCGAAGGATGGCCGTTGGGTCGAAATCCCCAGATTCCTCGTGCTCAACGAGTGTGCTCTGGTAAATGCCTGTGAGGTTGGCACTGCCATACCCGCCTGTACCGCAGACAGAGATCTCGTGCCAATGCCGCGCGTTAGTAACTATAAGAGTCACAATTAAACAAAGAAATCGCGCTGTGTAGTTGGCAATGTGAGAAATGTTATACGACATAATGCTCACTGAGGGTGTGCGTCCTGTGAGACGTAATGACTCTCTATAATGACAGGTAGGGCTCGCGAGTAATGGCGACACTCAAGCGGTTAATTTCTCCAGGACAGTAGCCAAAAAATAATGGAGGAAGACCTCTCGATCCTTCTAATGTTTTTGCTTTGTTTGTTTCTACGCTCAGATTCTCAGCTTCGATGTTCGCCCTTTAGGGCGAAGGCTAGCCTCTAAAGTATACAAAAAATAGCGCTCAAGTGAGATGCGTGAAAGGCAAGGCGTGGAATGAAGGAATGCCAAGGGACTATCTATTTTTTCGTACATACCTCTATCTTCAGTGTCTTCCCACTCTTCTTCCTCGTTTTGATCTTCTTCTCCCAACTCCAAGTCCACAAGTGAGGGTGAGGCAGGAACGAAACCAGGGGGTGCTGACTGCGCTGTTCTTTGTTCTGCGTTCTTATGCAATGCTTCCAGTTCCGCTACTTCCGATGCTGTAGCCTCCAGGACCGGTATAAACAGGTCATATTGAAGGAGACAGGAAATTGTGTTTGAGATGTGTCCTACTTGAATTGAATCCTTAGTGAACGCAACTATTTTCTCGACTCTAGCTTTAACTGAAGGCTCGCTGATTGAAACGTCCTCACTGGCTCCCTCTCCTGTGATTGTGCACAGCCTTGGAAGGTACTTGACAATGTGCGCGATGTAAGAGGTCGCGCGGCTGTTTGTGTTGATGTTACCAAAGAAATGCTGTAGATTGAATTCCTGTCCGTGTGTCTCGAGAACTTTGGCTTTGAAATGTTTGAAGATGAGACTGGTTACAATTTCTTTGCCTAAGGCGTTCACCCAGTCCTGAATCCTTCTTTGAACTTCGCCCTCTAACTGTTTCGCGTACTCAAATTTCTGTGAGAGAGTTTTGATGTTCGCTGGCGCTGACTGTGGGGGAGCAGTAACAACTGATTCTGTGCCACTCATACTGAAATTTGTCGTAAGTATTAATGCAGTAAGCGCTATTGCAACACACCCCAGCACAAGAGGTGAATTAGCTTTGAGAGGCGTCGGAGTGTTTCTGTTTCAATGCGTTTTCTCGCTTTGTTAAGGTATGGGTTCCTCACTGGGGAGCGAACCCCCCAGCTTCGCCTTGTTTATGGTGTGTCCCTGGCAAGCCAAGCTTGCCGGGATTTCTTTCGCATATTACATATCAGGTAAAAATGTAAGTAAACAACAACTGTGAGTAGGGTTTGGGCGCATACAAGACATAGTGAGTCAAACAGAGCAAGATGGGAGTCAAATTATACCTTAAGGTCGCGAAAATATTTCTAAAAAACTTCTAAAAACTAAAATATTAACGCATTTTTATTGTGTAAAAATTGCGTTTTTAAAGGTAAACCGCCTCGAGGGCGGAGAAGTTTTTTTTTGAATCACTACCCCTGGGCTTCCCTCCAGAATTGGAGGGCAAACCGTCATAGAGATAATGGGCATAGATGTACTGTAGATACTAGCAGGCTTGGTCGATCTCAATTTTGAGATCTCCGCTAGGCCTGTGACACAGTAGGCCATCTACTCTGGCTTGCCAAGCCAATCGCTGCGCGGCCGATCGCGCGATTTTCGACAGACAACAATGGAAAGCAGCTCGTAACCTCCGGTTCTTTTCGTGTTTTGGCCTGAATTTCGCTACCTTTTCCTTCCAGAAAACCTACGCCTGTTTTGTATGCTTACTGTATACTGAAAAAAATGTAATTGTTACCGCGCGCAACATATAATATTCAGCTATTAGGACAGTTCGTTGATTAAGCGGTCCACGATATACTGAAACCTCGAGGGTGCTCCTTAACATCCCCATGAAGTTCCTTTCTGGCTCGACTTACTCTGCTTGATGCGACGAGTTGGGGTCGTTGAGAAATCAAGCGATGGGCAGCAATGGAGGTGAGGATTTCTTTCAACGGTTCCTTAACCTGAACGATACTTTAAGTTTTTCGAACGTATGGGGGGATGTTTGGAGATGTCTGAAAGGTATTTGGGGTGCAATATGCGTGCAGGCGCGTTGGTGATATAGAATTGTTGAATCTCGAACTCGTATAACTTGAGCTGTGGGACAGGGATGGAGGAGCGGATTTTTTTCAGTGGTTCGTTATGCTCAGTACTTTGCGTTTTTCGAACGTATGGCGGGATGTTTGGAGATGCCTGAAAGGTATTTGGGGTGCAATATGCGTGCAGGCGCGTTGGTGATATAGAATTGTTGAATCTCGAACTCGTATAACTTGAGCTGTGGGACAGGGATGGAGGTGCGGATTTTTTTTCAGTGGTTCGTTATGCTCAGTACTTTGCGTTTTTCGAACGTACGGGAGGATGTTTGGAGATGTCTAAAAGGTATTTGGGGTGCAATATGCGTGCAGGCGCGTTGGTGATATAGAATTGTTGAATCTCGAACTCGTATAACTTGGGCTGTGGGACAGGGATGGAGGTGCGGATTTTTTTTCAGTGGTTCGTTATGCTCAATACTTTGCGTTTTTCGAACGTATGGCGGGATGTTTGGAGATGCCTGAAACGTATTTGGGGTGCAATATGCGTGCAGGCGCTACTGCGGTATATAATGGGCGCATTAGACACGACTATAACTTGAGCTGTGGGACAGGGATGGAGGTGCGGATTTTTTCCAGTGGTTCGTTATGCTCAGTACTTTGCGTTTTTCGAACGTATGGGAGGATGTTTGGAGATGTCTAAAAGGTATTTGGGGTGCAATATGCTTGCAGGCGCGATTGCGGCATAGATTTGTGAAGTGTGACACACCCAAATCTTTAGCCATGAAACCGCGATGGAGGTGCGGACTTCGTATCGAAGGGTTCCTTATGCATATTACTTTGAGTTATGCATACCTATGGGGGTTTGTTTTGAGATGCCTAAAGGGATTTGGGGGTGTCCTATGACCACAGGAGCGAATAGAGACAATTGAGATTTGTAACTTCTAGAACTTCAACTTGAATAGTGGAAACGTCACATAAGGTGATATTTGTGCCTCTAGTCCTTATCTAGCGTGTACAAAACTAAAGCACTTGCGCGTGCTATAGCTTGCTTGTGACACGTTGGTAATGTATCTTATGTAGGCATGAAAACCCTAGGTGGAGAACAAGATGATAATGTTTGAGTTATAGAGTAAACTGAATATATTGTATAATAAATAAAAGCCAAAGTATGGCCTATGCTTGTGTGGGGGGCTGCATGGGGAGTTAGGAGCATTTTTCAAAAGTAGATTTGGACAACCGAGCCGCCCGTGGCGGGCATTTTGGTGCGTGGGGGTAGGGGTGGCGTCAGCCACGCCTACATACAATTGTCAGGGAACTGAACAGGTTTTGAACACAGCAGGATCTGATGTAGGTTCGAAAACAGGTGGAGCTGTGCATATGAATGTGTGGGGGGCTGCATAGGGAGTTAGGAGCATTTTTCAAAAGTAGATTTGGACAACCGAGCCGCCCGTGGCGGGCATTTTGGTGCGTGGGGGTAGGGGTGGCGCCAGCAGCGCCTAGATGCAAATTGTCGGGGAAGTGATCTGATACAGGGTCGGAGACAGGTGGAGCTGTGCATATGAATGTGTGGGGGGGCTGCATGGGGAGTTAGGATCATTTTTCAAAAGTAGATTTGGACAACCGAGCCGCCCGTGGCGGGCATTTTGGTGCGTGGGGGTAGGGGTGGCGTCAGCAGCGCCTAGATGCAAATGTCGGGGAACTGAACAGGGTTTGAACACAGCTGGATCTGATGTAGGTTCGGAGACATGTGGAGCTGTGCATATGAATGCGTGGGGGGTGCATGGGGAGTTACGAGCATTTTTCAA
>LGRX02000620.1:0-61180 GCA_001247695.2 Cymbomonas tetramitiformis | reverse complement strand
TGTGTGTCATCGGGAGTAATCTGGGATTGGCACGATGACAGTGAAATTGGGCTTGAGATCACGATGAGAATGAGTACCAGATGTCCGGGGTATGACAGTATGACAATATGACAATATGACACTATGACAATATGACACTATAGTAGTATGACAGTACTGTGGGGTGGTCATCGTGGCACCCAGTCAGACCCTCGAAGAATGGTCAGATTCGCATCGGGTACGGAAAGACAATGAAATCGAATATCAGCAGATGTCGGGGGTATGACAGTATGACAGTATGACAGTACAGTAGTATGACAGTACTGTGTGGCAGTCATCGTGTCAGTCTGTCGACGTAACATCTGAATCGAGAATGACGAATCGGAATTAGAAATGAGATCGAATCGGGAATTGAACGTTGAGCCGTAGTGTGACATCGGCTGCCGGGTGGTTGACCCTGCAACCTGAGTGACGAGTGAATAAGTAGAGCACTTGAGAAGTTTTTAGCCTTCAGAACTCGGAACCGAATTATCGTTTGTACCTCAATCTGGCCCTGATCCAGTATATTATAAAATCCGAATTGTGTACCTTTGCACGTTCAATCAAAAACATTATTCCGAGCTTCTGTCGTACTGCCCACGGGCACATTTGGTATCAATTGCGTTACTTTGAACGTCTCCGCGCGTTCAACCACGGCCTTCTCGTAACTTTCGTTATACTGCAGGGGGAGACCTGTGCTTTTGGGATACTGGGCGCAAATTTTACGTCAGAAAAGTCATTTTTTTTCGAAGAAGGAATCCAAGTAACGTTCCCAAAAGTCACGAAACATCAGTATAACGTTCCCTTAACAATGGGGGCTCAAACAAGCTCAGAAAAGTCAAGATTGGTTTTCCGATCTTAAACTCAAAGTCTGTCCCAGGCCACAAACGACCGTCAGGGAGCACCCTAAAGGGTTTCCCCGGTCTACAGTAGCCAGGAAAACTTCATAACTCACTTCTCAGAGCCTTAAAAAGGCCAAAAACAGCCAAAAACAGCCCAAAACAGCCGTTTTAGCCCGTTTTCAGCCTACCCCAAAACCTTCCCCAGCAGCCCCCACCACCAAAAACCCCTTCCCTAGACCCCACAGGACAGCCCAGAACCCCCCAATACCGCCCTCACGGCCATCGGTAGTGGGGAAAGCCCCCCTAAATAGCGCTTTCAGCAGTCTCTGGACAGCTCCTCTGGCACTTTCTGGTACCCTCCAGCAGCACTCTGGCTGGAGTATTTTTGGGACATACGGAGCACAGCTATCTTCTGGAGCCTTACTGAGCCTCTTGGTTGGACCTGGCATACCTTCTTTTGCAGCTGCTTGACTCCTGTCCGCGCACCTTAGCACTTGAAAATCGTGTCGCGGAGCCCTGGCGAAATTTTGAATTCGCCGGTGCATGTCAGTTCCCCCACAGGGATACAGGAAAGCGTGGTGGAAGCAGGGGCCACTGAAGTGGGTATTTCCTCCAGACCCCACCTACCCACCAGCAGGCGCTTTCGACCAGAACGGGCCTCCTTCCCCCTCTTCCTCTGACGACGAAGTGGAGGACAGCAGCTGAGCGCCTGGATAACGTCACCCTGGCTATCCCACCAGCACACTACAACCGCGAGTGGCATCAGCAGGGGAACTACTTCTTCCATTACCCGGCCACTCAAGATCTAGCAATCTATCCCGCGCTCCCTGGCACATTCGCAATAGCCGTGATCGACGGCGTTCCTCCATCTCCAGATATTAGCCCCCCTCCTTCTCCTCCTCCTTCGCCCCCTCGAGAAAGCGACACCGAAGAGTAAATAAAAGGCGAGCAGACTTTACCTTCTGCTCACCTGTGGCGTTTGCCACACCCAGCTCTCGATTTGATCAGCTCAGCAGTTAGCATGTCGCAGCACACATCAGAGTCGCTTTCCAACATGGGGGTCAGTGCAGAGCCGCTACGCCACCCATTATTTTCACCCCTCACCTTTCCGTCCCCCACCGCATACGCTTCCACTTTCCCCTTCCCACTCCCGGGCACCACCATGCCCTATACCGCAGTACCACGCCCATACACCCTACCCGATGGTTCCCCTGCACAAGCTGTATGGAATGGCTCCAACTGGGTACTCCCCCAATCAGCGCCCATTGCTGGGGGAGTGTCCCCGGTACCATTTACATTGGGGACTCATCATCCCATGGGCTCGTACCCCACGCCGTATCAACAGCATCTGCAACAACAGCAGCAATGGCTTGCGTACCAGCAACAGTGGCCACAGCAGCAACAACCGCTGGAACCAATGCAGCAGCAGCTACAGCAGCAGCAGTTCCAGCAGCAGCAGTTACAGCAGCAGCAACAGCAGCAGCAACAGCAACAGCAGCAGAAGCAGCTGCAGCAGCAGCCACGGCCGCAACAGCTGGTACCTACCACCTCAATATTGTATGACCCTACGGCGGACCCCTCACTGCAGCCGCCCTTCATTAGCATTGGCGCCGCGATTCTCCCAGACCCCCTGCAGGCACCTCCTGATGGCGGATTCCGACAGGGCGCTCCGAGCCAGGGGAGAAGTCCTGTCGCGATTGACCGGCCCCTGGCCGAAAGAGTCTCCCAAAAAGAGGGTTTGGCCGAAGATTGGCCGAAAGAATTTTGACCCTTAAGTATGCAAAAAGATGTCAAAACAAGAAAAAACAAATGTTTTCTAGAAAACTGGCCGAAAGGCCTCCGGAGAGGACTTCTGCCCTGCTCCGAGCGGGGCCTCACTTTTGGTGCGCCACCTTCCAGCGGTGGCAGCTGACCCAGAGGCCCGCAGGCGCCGACGCTCCCGAAGGGAGTCCTCGGGCCCGGCAACGCATGGCAGGCACATCCCGAGCCTGAGCCGCTCGCCAGAGCACTCCGACCCCGAGTCCGGAACGGACGCCAGCCGCACCAGTACGGGGTCCAGGGGGAGCCGGGGCACACTTGCGCGGCGCGGGCAGAGCGCAGGCGGAGAGCTGCTCGCAGATCCGGGTCTGATTCGGACGCAAGCAACCGAAGTGAGCATATCCGTAGGGAGGTCCTTGCGGCAGTGCAAGCCCTGGACCTCTCCGCGGTGCTCTCAAGAGAGCTCGCCCCGCCAGGCGCAGCGGTATCTGCAGAAACCCCCCCATCAGGCGACCCCCAGAGCAGTGCACAGGGAGCCCTGACGGCGGATCGGCCCCTCGAGGCGGACGCTGCAGACAGCGAGACCCCTCCAGAGTCTCTGACTGTCATTGGAGCGGTCCCTATTGAGCCTCCCACTCAGGCCCCCCTTAACATGATGGTGGCTCGCCGACGACAATCGATGGAGTCGGTGGTGCATGGCGGTGGTGACCCTGATTCAGAGCGCAGAGTCCCCAGCCCCAGGAACTCGCCCCCAAGTCCCCCTGGTGATCCACCCCCAGACCCTTCTGGTGATCCCGATCGGGGACCCGGTCCCTCTTACCCCCATTATCCAGAGGTCCGGGCCCTCTTCATCACCCACGACGGCGGATCACTGTGGGTACATCAGTCAGCGGGGGTGCGAGGCGCGGCGACTGTCTCTTTACCACGAGACGAACGTCGCAGGGCTGTAGTACAAGGCGACACCATCCTCTTCACCATCATGCATCTGCTGGGAGCCCCATTGACAGCCTATGCACGCATGGGAGGTCGCCTTCATCACACTCCGCTGCTCCTTACCAATCCTCGTGTGGAGACCTGGGTCCTCATGGTCGACCGCGAGGTCATGGATATGGCCATGGGGGACCCAGCCGCAGCCAATGTGCGATCTACGAGTATGGGACAGCCGGTGTGGGAGTGGATTCCTCTGCGCGGGAGTCCGAGATGCTGCACTTCGACCAGGACGGGCTCGCCGCGTGGTCTGAAGTCAGCAACTCCGACTGGTACCGAAACATGAGCGTGGTGGCCGCGCAACCACCCACCCCCATGCCCTTCCACACGCCTCTCCCGCTCCCCGCTCCATCATCAACACCCGCACCACCGCCTATTCCTGGGCCGTCAAGAACCTCCGCATTACCGCCTACCTCAACCGCAGTCCCCACAAATCCCGCGCCTGCGCTCCCACCCGCGCATGCTCCAGGACCACCACCTTCAGCCCGCTTCCCCCACTCCGCCACCGCGAACCCCGTCCTTTCTCCCAGCGCCGCCCCCTTTGTACCAGGCATCATCCGACTGCCGCAGGGCACTAATCTGCGAGCATCTTCGGACGAGGTCCGCCTGGAGCACAAGACCAAGGAGATGGTGCCGAAGCTGATCAGGGGTGTGACCAGATTTCCCCGCTCCGCGGCCGACACCAAATCGGCCGACAAGGATGGCCTACTGGCGCAATTGGAGCACTACTCCAACCTGGTGCGGAAGATCTTCCAGGAGGCCATCGTGATCGAGGCGCTGACCACTCCCAGCTGTACGCCGTCCGTATCGGAGTACCAGGCGAGCGTGTCGAGCCTCCTCTGGAGCTTCAAGGAGCACACCCTACAAGACCAGCAGAAGAGGTTCCTAGAGCGTGCGGCGGGGACCTTCGGGTCCGACAAACCACACCGGCGAGCGAGAACTAGGTGCCCTGCATCATTGTACCACCGTCACCTGGCGGCATTACCTCATCTTCACCAACTTCCGCATCCAGGGTGATCACCGCCCCCTTGAGTGGCTGATGGAACCTGGCAGAGAGCTCAGCCGCAGACAGGCACGCTGGTACATGATCTGGTGGAGGTGGGAGTCCCGCGAATGGAGTACATCAAGGAGGCACTACTGCTGGTACCAGACGCCTTGTCCAGAAGACCTGACTTCAAAGACAAGGACGTTCGCGAAGGGTTGAAGGAAGCAGGAGTGATCGACCCCACCTCAGACCTGCCGAAAGACCCTCTGGCAACGCTGGAGTCTGAATGCTTCACCAGCTCACCACCCGCGGCTCATCCCCACTGGGCCCAGACGGTCGACTGTTGGCTCTCAGCAGTGGAAACCCTCTCCGTGGCAGAGCAGGCCATGGACCTGGGGGAGACCATCGCTCTCGTTAATCCGAAGCTCTATAAGGGGGCGAAGGAAGATGACCTCGACTTCGACATGCCTGACTGGCCTGAAGCTGATACCGCGAAGCCGACAGAAGCTCCACACGAACCCCCTGACCGAGCTCCACCTCAGATAAGGATAACGAGGAGTATGTCACGCGCTGGGAAAGCCTCTACGACCCCAGCGCCCCCACAGTCGGTGTCACTGAAGATGCGACCGCCTGCATCACGAGCTGGTGCATCGGTGGCGCCCACTGAGAAGGTGCCAGCGAGCTCACCACCCCCACAGAAGGCGCCCCAGCAGTCAGTCCCATTCCCGATCCTTTCCCCACAGAAACGACAGGCTCCCCCCCCGGAGGACTCGCAGAATTGGCGTGTTCGCGCAGAGTACTCCTCGAAGTACGCCGAGAAGTTTGGACCCTTCGATGTGGACGCCTGTTGTGACCTTGGCGGCCGCAACAGACAGGCGGATAGATTCTGGACAGACTGCCTTTCAGAGAAATGGAGGGGTCTTCGGGTTTGGTGTAACCCCCCATATAACTCCAAACACATTACTGTGGAGGCGATTCTGAACAAGTACATCACGGAATGGAAGGCGGACCCAGAAAACACTTCAGCGGTCTTCGTCCTGCCAGATCACCAGTCCAAGCTCCCCGCGTGGCGCAAACTATTCAGGAAGGCCAATATGCAAATCGTGGAGGTCGTCCCTACTCACGATGACAAGGGCGAGCCTAATCAGTTCTTTGAGAACCCAAATGGAAAGGCCTTCGACCTTCGCTGGCCTGTTCTGATAGTGCACGCCCCTCCCGCCAAACCACAGCCAGCACGCGTGAGACATCCGCGAACGGCTCCCGCTGTATGTATTTTGCGGGCGGATGAACACGTGCGCATGACATCCCGGATGGGGAGATGCCACACTGTGTGTATTGCGCTTATTGCAGCGTACATATCATATGTTCATCACACCGGTCAGGAGAGCTGTTGCATGATATCATTTTACAACAATACTAAGATTTGGTGCGCCTCGTCACTATAATCTTCTCAGTGTCATACGATTGCGTCCGATAAATCACTATTGCAGCATTGTATACCCCGCCGGCGCCGAGCAAACCGGCGCGCGTATGTATGTGACGTGATAGGCATGTGCATGTAAGTCGTGGTCCGTGGTTACCATCGGATGCCTCTGTTGCTTGGTGTGTGCCAGTGAAATGTAGTAAGTCAGAGTGTATTAAAAATATATAAAGTAGCAACCAAAATAGGATCCGCTTAAGTGTTATGTATGCATCATCACTTCTAGCAGATTGTCAAGGTATGCTACTTCAATCTGCATGATCAGTACCTACGTACCCTTGACAGTAATTACGGAATGACCTGTAAATACATGTGGCGTAGCCCTGTGTAATGCCACCGCGATCGCATGCAGCCAACAGCTTGCAAATCCTCTCGTGGTCGACATCGCATCCTCTAATCCGCCTTCTTGAACAGTACCGGTATTGCCGACACCGACCGTAGCGATCGAAGAACGTCTGTGCCACCGTTTCCAAGCCGCCAGGGATTTGCATGGCAACAAATGCCACCAGCATGTGCGGCTTGACGGGCCTGTACGCACAACTCGTTTAGACCGGACCAGTATAATTATGTAACCATTATTGTGTATCCGTTATTGTATCCGTACTCACGTGTGCTGGCATGCAGGCAGATGCAAAGCACACATGCTCGCGCATAAAACTACTACGCTGTGATTATCCATCTACTGCGTATACTGATAAAAGTCGTCTATACTTTCGGATTCATCGCCCTCTTCATCGGTTGGCGCGGTGTTGATGGATGTAGCGGGTAGTACTGTGGTTGGAGAATCGAGCAATGCTGCTGGTTGCTCACCATCCGAACGTGTTATTTCTTGGAGGTTCGTAGACGCCGATGGTGTTGCCGTCGGTGGTCCGGTGGGCGATGCGTATCGGTATCGATGCAAGTCCATATTTTGTACATGAGCCCTATCGGCGCGGTCACACTTCCATGAATTTGCGAAGAGGGTTGAGAGCACATTTGTAAGCGTCACCACACCCACTGGCCGCATACCGGCATCAACGACATACAGACGGTGGATCTTGTTTTCCACAAGTTTGCATATGACGAATTCCAGTGTTGCTTCTATGGTACATGTTATGGGATTTGCCACACATATTGAACCGGTGTCGCTGTGTATGTCGCCCACCGGATGCTCATCGCGTTGTTGATGAGTTATAGTGGCATCCGTCCGAGGTGTTGGATTCGTTAGCATCATAAGAAGCCACGTTCTGATAGAACTGGGTTTCGGCGAATCTCCGCCTCCAAAATTCGTCGATTGGCATAGCCAAACAACCGAAGATCGCGGATGACAATCCTCGTAAATCGGACGCGCTGAGATTATCCACCAAACGACCGTCGATTTCATCAATAACTGCCAAAGCCGAAACCCCGATAGAATACATATAGTGGAAAGCTTTTAGAGCAGGAGTGGTCGATGGAAGTTTCGAAACTGAAGGTGTCGGAACGTTCAACTGCCGAAGGGTTTGGCTGATGAGTGTGCGCAGGCTATCCTTGTTTAAATACACGTATCTCAGGACATCGCTTTGGCTTAGTATATTCACCACAGCACCTTGATCGTCAAAAACTACCGAGCGGTGTACAGGCGATTGTATATGTGACGTGTTCAAGAACGCGGCATTGAGCAGCTTCCCCATGTCTGTCCACAGATCGCTCCGATAAATAGCATGCGCATCATTCGATCCTCGAATGGTATAGAGTGGTCGATTGAAGAACTCGCCCGCAACCGAGTTAAGTTTGAGAGAAGCGTCCCTCGTTTCGGAGTAGGTCATCCCTGGGGTGATGGTCTGAAACAGCTGCGTGTGCGCATCGGCGAGGATCTGAAACAATGTGCTGAGGATGCTGTTCATATCGAGACATCCAATCACGGCATACTGTGCCCCCGCATACCCTTCGCCTGAAGTGAACTCAGCCAAAGCTGGGTCGATGTCAAAGTACCGTATAATAGGTGCAGATAAAACTGCGTGAGCAGACAATTTCCCAACGCTCCACCAACTGTGAGGGTATGTGGCAACAAGAGAATCCCTTTTTGTTTCGCAATCCTGCGCCATCGTGCGGTTTCCTGCAGCATCTCGCCCACCACAGTATCAGTGAATAGGTTTCTCGACATTGTGGGAATATTAGCGGTGGTATCTATTTGTTATTGCTGCGCCATCGCTGCTATCATTATTGGGATCCCCGGGACAGGTTCTGGCAGCAGGTCGCGTCTCTTTTTTGTCGCATGGTATATTCTTTTGTCGTGTCGCAGAAAGATTCGGTTTTCCAGACACGTTTCGCGGCATTTCAGAAAAATGCTGTTTCACATTTCGTTTCCCTTAAGGGTAGGGTGCACAGTTCTCGAGAATTAAAAATATTGATCACAATTTCCATATTCAAAACGGAACTATATTATTCTGGGAGCAAATTTTGATTGTTTCCGGAACAATTAACTTTTGATTTTCCCCGTAACAATGCATTTTGGCTACTGGAAAGCATATTTAGGGTTTAGTGCTAGGTTTGTAGGGTGCCTGGCTACTGGATAAACCCCATAAACTCTCACTAAATCCTAAATATGCTTGTCCGTAGCCGAAATTCGTTGTTACGGGGAAAATCAAAAGTTAATTGTTCCGGAAACAATCAAAATTTGCTCCCGGAAAAATTAAAACAGTTAAAATTCCATTGTGAAGATGCCATCTTTATAAATTTGTAGCGTCGGAAATCGCAACATAACCCCCTATTTTTATTGGCTAGGATCCAAGAATGGTGTGTTCGCCTGATATTAGAAAAACCCTTGGGCAAAGTTGACGTGTATATTTATTTATAAAAATTGTTTATCAGTTGCATATACTAAATCTGCAATACTTGATTTAATAAAAATTCTAGACAAAAATCTACACGTTAACTTCGTCCAAGGTTTTTTTTATACAAAGATGACTCACCATTCATGGATCCTGGCCAATAAAAATAGGGGGTCATGTTGCAAATTTTGGCACTATAATTTCCCAAAGTCAAATCAAAATTAATTGCAAATAGTCGTTGTTAGATATGGAAATTGTGATGTATCTATTTATCTTTTGATCGAAAACGAAACCCAAGTGCACCCTACCCTTAAAGAAAAGAAACAGATTTCCTGAGGGATAGCAGGGGAGTATAGTAGATACTACAGGGGAGTATAGTAGATACTTAGTATCTACTATACTCCCCCGAGTATAGTACGGTAGATACTTATAGATAGCGGTATCTACTATACTCCCCCTGATACGAAGTATACTATCGCGACATGCCACACTGATGCCAGGGCGTGCGACATGCCACACTGCCAGGGCGTGGGATCCCACGCTGCACATATATATTCGAGTCGAATATTCGATGCCCTTAGAGGATGCCAAGCCAGACATGTTCAGCCATCAAGCGTAGGGATACGGGCAAGTATCATTCTCATAGATCCCATTCACTTCAGCACAACCCGAATCAAGCGCAAAGCAGATCCACCACAAACACGAATCGCGAACAACGGTAAGACGGGCAATCATTATTCTCATAGATCCCGGTCACATCGACACAACCCGAATCATGTACCGGGAGGTACGAGCAGAGAGGTTGCATGCTACAGAGATCTGGTTGCATGCTGCCGACGAGTGGTTGCATGATACAGATGCCTGGTTGCATGCTGCGTATGCCTGGTTGCATGCCACAGATGCCTGGTTGCATGCTACAGATGCCCGGTTGCATGCCACGGAGGCCAGGTTGCATGCTACAGATGTCAGGTTGCATGCTACAGAGGCCCGGTTGCATGTCACGGAGGCCAGGTTGCATGCTACAGATGTCGGGTTGCATGCTACAGAGGCCAGGTTGCATGCCACAGGCCAGGTTGCATGCCAGATGTCGGGTTGCATGCCACAGAGCATGCAGAGGCCAGGTTGCATGCTACCGATGTCAGGTTGCATGCTACAGAGGCCAGGTTGCATGCCACAGAGGCCAGGTTGCATGCGACAGATGTCGGGTTGCATGCACAGAGGCCAGGTTGCATGCGACAGAGGCCAGGTTGCATGCGACAGATGTCGGGTTGCATGCCACAGGGGCCAGGTTGCATGCGACAGAGGCCAGGTTGCATGCTACAAAGGCCAGGTTGCATGCTACAGATGTCTGGTTGCATGCCACAGAGGCCAGGTTGCATGCAACAGAGACCAGGTTGCATGCTACATATGCCAGGTTGCATGCTGGTGACGGGTGGTTGCATGCTGCAAGGGCCTTGTTGCATGCCGGTCACAGCTGTATGAAGAAATAATTGATGGCAAGGCAGATTTCAGGAGAAGATCTGCAATGACAATAATTATATTGAGGATCTGGTGGATTCCAGAAAGATCTGCAATGGCAATATCGTGATCTGCCTGATGATTGGTGGAGGAGTACCAGAATCAGGCATATATGTGCACATGATTGGTCGATGGCAGATGTCAATACAGGAATCCTGCTAGTGATTGTTAGAGAGCAACATGTTGAAAGGGAAGCTTGGAAAAGTGGACCTCAGTTAGTGTTGATCGAATGAATTAAGGAATAAGCAAGTTTTACATGTTAGGATTAGGCATGGCGCCAAGACTATACATAAGGATATGATGTAGTAGGTTCGAGACCATACATATATCGGAAAAGTGATTGTAATACTAGGCTAGGCAGCCAGTGTTTGTCATGAAATAAAACAGTGGAATATAAGACTGTAAAGTTAATATTACACACCAAAAACAGCAGAAAATATAAAAAGAAAGAAAGAAAGAAAATAAAGAAGAAAATAAAGAAAAGAAATATGTTTAAGTTATCAGGAGTGTGCCTGGTACAAATTGGTATTCAGATGTTGAATACGTTCTACGGACCTTTGGGATCTGCGAGTGGGATTTTGCGGATGGCGACTTTTGTGTTTGCGTTTTGAGCTAGCTCTGCTTGCGTTTGACGGCTCAAATTGCGCGCGTTACGTGCACTAAAAACACGGAAAAGTTTCGCTACGGGATCTTCTTTGTGTGGGATTTGGTTGAGATCTGCGTTGGATTGCTTTTTCTTGGGACTCTGGGCGAGATTTATGACTTGATCTTAAGAATGTTCGCAGCTGGTCCACTCCGACGGCTGTAAAGCTGGCAAGATATGCGCGTAGACGTCTTTAGTGGACCCGCGTTCTCGCTTTTGGCTGGATGTTGTTCAGATGATGCGGATGCTCAGATTGGTGATCTTGGATGCCGGCAGAGGCTTAAGTATGGGGGGGGAAAGTGAGCTCTTCTCAGCAACATAACTAAGCAAAGCCGCCGGAGGCTATTGTCAAAAAGTACAAATAAAAAGTATCTTTTTAGTTTGTTAACAATCTGAGCAAGTTTGGGGCCAGATCTTGTATCCTCACCAGCTGCTAAAAATAGCCTATCAGCCTTAAGTATGGTGAAAGTACCTCCCACCTTCTAGGGAAGTTCCTCATACCTTCTGGCTAAGTTCTCTACAGCTTTTGGCAGTATTTTGGCTCTACTGGACTGGTATTCTTGGAATTAATTTCTGGAAACGCCATACGACCATATTTGACACTGTGATAGTTGTCATATTGTCATAACTGTCATACGGTTGACCGACAGTTGACTTTTGATGCTTTCGTCTGGACCTTCGCCCCCTTCCACAACCGCCATGGACCCTTCCACCACCGCCTTCCCTCTGACACCCTTAGATCCCTCTCCACCAACCGCTTCCACCGCACCGGGACCTTCGGGCCCTTCCACCACCACCTTCCCCTTGACCCCCTCCGACCCCTCTCCACCGATCGCTTCCATCGCAAGGGTCAGTACTGGGCAGGCTGTCGACGTTTATCAACCTGTTCCGGACGTGCCCTTCGGCGTGCCCTTCAGCGCGCCCGTCAGCATGCAACCGGGCATGCAACCCTGGCATGCAACCTGGCATGCAACCTGGCATGCAACATATGCCAGGTGGCATGCAACCCAGCATGCCTCAGAGCCATTTTGTGCACGCCCCCTCTCAAACCTTCCCTTTTATGTTTCATCAACAAGAGGTCGGTTGGAGCGGCATGCAACAACATGCAACGGGCGTGCAGCCGCATGCAACCAGCATGCAACCGCATGCAACCAGCATGCAACCGCATGCAACCAGCATGCAACCGCATGCAACCAGCATGCAACCGCATGCAACCAGCATGCAACCGCATGCAACCGGCATGCTCCAGTATGCTCCAGACATGCCATATGCCCCCAGTAGGCCGTCTCAGCCTTTTGGAATGGCTCTCCACTATGCCACAGGCTCGCCAACCCATGCCCCAGGCGTGTTGACACATGCCCCATACACGCCCGCGCCGATGTCGACCACCTACGGGGATCCATGGACACTACCCGCTTATTTTCCACCGCCTCCACCTCCGGTATATGGAGCTGACCCTGCGTCGGAGGCACGAGCTAGAGAATGGTGGGCAGCGCGAGAGCGCATGGCGGCTGCGGAGCGGGCGGTGGCGACTGATATGAGAGTGGTCCCCCAACGACTGTATCCGACACCGCCGATGGAACCGACTCCCCACATCGACACTTCTCCTGAGGAGGGTGTGGTAAACCACCAGCCGCATCATCGTCGCCGTGCTTCGGGTCCGGAGACTCTTGGGAGAACCTTGCCAATACACACGGAGCCTCAAGACGTGGTGACAGAGGACCTCTCTCAAGCTCACGCGTCTCAACCTGGGAGCACTACATCCGGCTCCGGCTATGAGTCTGCAGCGGGTACTCAGCACAGTCGCAGACGACGAGAACGGCGTCTCAAGTTGGAGAAGCATCGGAGGAAGGAGCTGACGGACCAGGAGGTGGTGCAGCGGGTGGTGCGCGCTGAGACCGCTCGGTACCTTGCGGAGACCGAGGCGGGGAGCCTGCGCGATCGGATGGCTCAGCTGGAGGCTGCTACAGTGGAGGGCGAGGTGGCCGAGGAACGTCGTTTGGCAAGAAGACGCCGGGCAAGCCTGGACACCCCTGTGGTGTCCGGGTCTGGTGGGGGCCAGCCGCAGCATGCAGCGGGAGCGGCTGAGCATGCAACACAGCATGCAACACGGCCGGCTGAGCATACAACAAGCCCGGCTTCGCATGCAACACGCCCGGCTTCGCATGCAACCAGCTCAGCTTCGCATGCAACACGGCATGCAACCCGCCCGGCTGAGCATGCAACACGCCTCGCCCAGCATGCAACTCGACCGGCTGAGCATGCAACGGGCCTGTCTCAGCATGCAACACGCCTCGACTCGCATGCAACACGCCTGGCTCCGCATGCAACCAGTGGGTTCCAGCATGCAACCGGCGCCTCCCAGCATGCAACCAGCGGGGGACAGCTAGCCTTGGGCTAGAAGGATGGGAAGTCGCTCGCCGCCGATGAAGAATCGCAAAGCCGGAGTAGCGACTATAAGGACACGGAGGACGACCCTGGTGACGACCCTGGAGATGACCCTGATGGTGACCCGAGTGGGGGGGCGGGACCGTCGACGTCAACTACACGGCTGTTAGTGGTCACTCCCCAAGGGGATTCCTTGTGGGTGCCCCCGGGTGAATTGGCCACTACAGCGACGTTACCCGAGATCACCTCCTCGCGCTATGGTCTGTCGGCAGCCCTGAAGATCTGTGACAATCTTGGGCTGAGTCCTACTCGATACATTCTGAGCGGGGCCGGCGGTACCTCTTTCCCCGAGATACGTCCGCTGCACACCACCGAGACCTCCACCTACGCCCTCTTGGTGGACCGCTCGGTGGCAGAGGAGTCTATTCGAGGCACGAGGCGTCCCAGAATTCCGTCACAATGGTACCAATGCCCGAGACGACCGGTGGTGGACGCCTTCACGGAGTCGGAGGCGGAGACCTACGAGCTGGATGGGCTACAAGCCTGGGTGGAGGTATGTGCTGCTCCATGGTACTTGGCTGCATCGTTTGGGCCGCCTCCTACGATGTCCCAACCCCCGTTGCAGACTGACCCCTCCACCTTCCCAGCTCCTTCACATCAACTCTCAGCCGATGCCGCGACCTTCACCCCGACGGTGGCTCATACGGCAGTGGCGGGACCACCGGCCGGGTTTGCACGAGCTCCGGAAGACCCGACGGCCATGTTCACCCCTGACGACCGCTCTTACCAGACCGCGATCAAGAACGAGAGCTCGCTCTTGAGGGGCATCTACAAGTTGGTGGAGGACCTCCCGGAGTTCCCCGGCGATCACTACACGAAGGGCCGGGCCATGGATGACCTTGAGGAGTTCTCTGTGGCGGTGAATGCGCTTCTGGAGCACATGACGGTGATTGCGGCGCTCACTACTCCCAGCTTTCGGCGTGAGGCGCAAGGACGCAACCAGCTCAGCGTCTCCACCTTGCTATGGATGGTCAAGACTGCCAAGTTGGCCAAGGCCCAGAAGCTGTACGTCGAGGAGATGGCGCCAGGAGGCAGCGAAGGAGAGGCGTGGAAGGCGAGGTACGCAACGGTGCCACGGTTCATGGGCGACCTTGCCTTGTCGGTGGACATCACCACGGACGCCCTGAAGCGGCTGAAGTCGGAGCTACTCTCAACGAGGCAGCGATCGGAGGAGAAGACCGGTGCCTTCTACACCCGCATCACCACCCGAACCGCGACTGTCAACTTTGTGGCGGACGTAGTACGGGGTTGCGGCAAGGTTACCAAACTGGAACTTCTCGAGCTCTTTTGGGGTGGACTACGACACAGCGTTCAAGTGGGTTCCAAGCTGGCGGATCTGGGGCTGGACACCAGTCACCCGGAGCAGTGGGAAGATGAACAACGTCGACTCGGACGGTCCGACACCTCCGCCATCTTGAAGGTTCGTTCCGTGACCACGGAAATTGAGACGGCTAAGGTGATGGAGGACGCGGTTCTCCACGACACCATCGCCCGTAAGGTGGCGTTGGAGATGGGACACCGACAGCGGCAAGTCCCACCACGCAGCACCCCGACTGGTCGGTCTAGGTGGCCCCCGAGGAGGCCTGCGTTGGCGGCACTCACGTGGGAGCCGAGGACTGCCGGGGGCGACTCGGCAACAGCGGCCCCGGTGACCGTAAGCACGGCGGCGACCCAAGGATCCCGACCGGCACCTGCGGTGATGGAGCGGCCCTGTTTTGCATGTGGCAGTCTCGAGCATTTGGTGGCCAATTGCACGGACGAAAAGAAGTTGGCAATCTGGAAGGCCAACGCCCCGGCACGGTTGGCGCGTAGGCCAGGGCAAGTGGCGGCTTGCGTGGAGGTCATTGAGGAGAGAGTCGAGGAGGATTCCCTCAACCCCGAAGAGCTTGAAACGATGGAGGAGGTCCTCGCTCTGGCGGATGCTGACGTGGACCTCTATGGGGATCTGTGTGCCCTGTGTAACATCACGAGCACCGAGGATCCAGCTTTTCGGAGTGGGGAGCCGACAGGGGCTCCCGGGCAAGAGGAGTAAATCTCCATCGACCCCGTGGACAGAGGCAGCCCTATACCAATGTGGCAGCCCGTCCTTTATGGCCCTCGCGGACGTCACGTGACGAGGCCACCGCCTGTACCCCGACAAAGCCCGTCTCACTGCGAGCGCTGCATGCCCCAGTGAGTACAGTGGCTTCATCAGATTCGCCCCATGGTGTGGCCGCACGGCCCCCCTCCACCGTCAGCCCGAGGCCCCGTTCATCACGGATTGCCTTCAGTGGCCGAGAGCGCGCACGGCGCGCAACCATTTTGAGCAGACGACCCCTCTCAGTGGAGGATTCCCCCCCTGCTCGGGGATCATTGACTCCGCCGATAACCCCACCGACAGCACATCCTTGTTGGGAGACTTACTGTGCCGAACAGGGTGTCCCAATTGACCGCGGTAATGTTGATGGACCTCCCCCACGTATCCGAGCTCATCACGCGGCACTAACAGTTCAGCCCAGCGACTACAAGGATCTGCACCTAGCTGCACCGGGGGCCTCCGAGGTGTACCAGAGTTCCCTGGCGGATCAGCGTAGGCGGTTGACATCGTGGAGCTGGAGGAGTCCGGCCGGGGCTACTTCTGAAAGTGTCCTACTACGACAACTACGCATGACCCTCAAGAAGAAGTCCCCGGCAGAGGCACACAAGATGGCTGAGCGCAGTCGTCGCCATGCTACACGACGTCCCGCGACTACACCCTTCAGTCGACGCCAACGGAAGTACGAGTTGGACGAGCTTATACTTGCCCGCTTGCGTGGTCGCATGGGCGGCACATTGGGCTTGGCCTGGGCAGAGTTGAGCCCACGCGAGCAGCGTCGGGCTGTGGAGCAAGAATACGGGCCGAAGACGAATGTACCTCAAGAAGGTCGACCTTGGGAGACGACTGGGCTCCGTCGCCTTCGACGGCGTCAAGCGTCGGCGGCGATGGCAATACAGCAAGCCTATCGCTTGTGGCGACGTCGGCGGGCACAACGAGCGCAGGACACCCCCTTTGACTCCCATGCGCTCAAGACGGCCTCCACGTGGACCACGGCAGTCCAGCGGGTCAGACAGTGCGGCAAGGCGATTGTGCATGCTGTGTTCGGACGTGTTCGACGAGCACACCCACCTCCCAATCCTGCTCCTCTCAAGCCAGGCGAGACAGTTCTTGCGGCAACTCTGGGATCGAGCCCCTCGGACCTAACCCACAGCACGGACGAGTCCGAGATGGAGATTCATTGCAGCCAGTACCGGTTGCAGCAACACCGTGAGCAGTCCTCGGGGGAGGATACGCCTACCCGTCGTTCGAAGCCTTCGAGGAGTGGGAGGAAGCGTACGACCTTGGACCAGCGGATGAAAGCCTGGAGGAAGAATGAAGCTGCACGTCTTGCGGCTTGGGAGGCTGCGCGTCTTGCTGCTTGGGAGGGTCTGAGCACGACCCAGCAACCGGCGGGCGAACCTGAGCACCTCGAGGAGGAGCTGAGTATGACCCAGCAACTGGCAGGCGGATCGGGCAGCATACCGCCAGCATGCAACCAACGTGCTGCATCCTGCCCTAGTCCGCCCGAGGAGGAGCTGAACATGACCCAGCAGCTGGCGGGAGGACCTAACAGCCCACGCCGGCATGCAACTCGACCGGCTGAGCATGCAACGGGCCTGTCCCCGCATGCAACACGCCCCGACCAGCATGCAACACGCCTGGTTCAGCATGCAACCAGTGGATTCCAGCATGCAACCAGCGCCTCGCAGCATGCAACCAGTCCGGCTGAGCATGCGACCGGCTCGCCTGAGCATGCAGCATGCCTTGCTGAGCATGCAACCAGCCGGCCTGCGCATGCAACCAGCCGGCCTGCGCATGCAACTAGTGGGTCTCAGCATGCAACCTGCCCAGTTGAGCATGCAACACGCCCAGCTGAGCATGCAACCCGCCTCGCTGAGCATGCTACCAGCTCGCCTGAGCATGCAGCATGTCTTGCTGAGCATGCAACCAGCCGGCCTGCGCATGCAACCAGCCGGCCTGCGCATGTAACCAGTGGGTCTCAGCATGCAACCTGCCCAGCTGAGCATGCAACCTGCCTCGCTGAGCATGCAACCAGCTCGCCTGAGCATGCAGCATGCCTTGCTGAGCATGCAACCCGCCCGGCTGAGCATGCAACACGCCTCGCCCGGCATGCAACACGCCCGGCTCAGCATGCAACCAGTGGGTCTCAGCATGCAACCTGCCTCGTTGAGCATGCAACCAGCCTGGCTAAGCATGCAACCTGCCCGGCTGAGCATGCGGCACGCCCGGCTGAGCATGCAACCAGACAGCCTGGGCATGCAACCGGCTCCGCCAAGCATGCAACATGCCCCGCTGAGCAGGCGACGCGCCTGGCCCAGCATGCAACGCGCTCGGCCCAGCATGCAACCGGTGGGTTCCAGCCGCTGGAAAGCGGATCAGACAGCGACTCTACACATGTCAGCGCTACCGACAGTGGCATTACCCACGTCAGCGCCACCGACAGCGACACGACGCACATTAGCGCCACCGACAGCGACACAACGCATGCCAGTGCCACCGGCAGCGACACCACTCACGTCAGCGACACCAACAGTGGCACCACTCACGTCAGCCCCACTGATAGTGATACCACTCACGTCAGTGTCTCGACCGCCACCGCGTACGTCAGTGCCACTGAACATGGTAGTGGCGAAGATCACGAGTGCAACGCCTTGGTGGACGAGGCTGCAACCGCTTTGAGCTCTCACCCAATTGAAGATGCTCTTAAATGTAAGCGTGTTCAACTGGATGGGGGGGTGCGCTGGAAAGCAAACACTCGAACAGGGACACTCTTGGCACACACACTGTCAGCGGTGCGGGACGAGGAAGGACCCTTACTCCTGGTGTTCTATGCCTACCTTCGTGGACACCGAGTAAAGGTGCTGGTGGACTCAGGCGCCTCGGACAACTTCATCTCGGCGGATTGTGCCCGTACCTGTGACTTGACAGTGCGCTCAGGGACGCCAATGAAGGTCACACTGGCAGATGGATCTGTAAAGACCGCTGGAGAGGTGGCGTACACCAAGTTCACCGCGCACACGGCGGCGGGAGTAAACTACTGCGAGAAGCGAATGGCTCTGCGAGTCTTGCCGCTAGGAATCCAAGTAGACGTGGTGTTGGGGGGTAAGTGGCTTCGCAGTCTTTCCCCGGTCACGTTGGATTATGCCGGTCACGGTTCCGTATCCTTCAACACGCGAGCAAATGGTGGAGGACAGCAACGGGTGACACTCGCGGGCTGTAGTCCGGGGGTGGGTCAGGGCAAGGCCCAAGGCGCGGGGCTGATCGATGAGGTATTCTTGACGGCAGCGCAGCTGAAGCAGCACCTCATCCACGCCGAGACCAGGCGCCTGGCCGGGGATGAAGAGTCACAACCTCAGTGGCTCATGATGGCCGCGCGCGGGAACGACCATGAGGCAGCCTTTGCGGCTACCGCTGCTGAAGTACCGCCACCTCACACCCCCGTGGAGAAGGAAGGACCCCGTCAAGATACTCGAGATGCGCCGGTAAGCAGCACGTGGAAGCAGCGCTTTGACGCCTTCTTTGAGAAGTAACTAGATACCCTGTGTGCAGCTCTACCGGAGGCCCGATCCAAGTTGCGTCGCACTGAGGAGGATAAGGCCCGCATATATCGCAAGCCGGACGCGGAGGGTGGACCACCATGTAGGCGTCCATACAAGATGACCGCTGAAGAGCTACGCCAGTTACGTGAACGCATCGAGCAGCTCATGAAGAAGGGTTACATCCGGCCGTCGTCAAGCCCGTATGCCGCCCCATGTCTTATGGTACCCAAGCCTGGTGATCCGAAGACATTGCGTCTGGTGGTGGATTACCGACAATTGAATCAGCAGACGGTGCGGGACCGGTATCCACTACCGGACAATCATCCAACTGATGTTTGACGAGATGCAAGGAGCAGCGTTCTTCTCCTCCTTTGACGCGGTGGACGGATTCTGGCAAGTGCCAATGGCCGAGGAGGACGTGGAGAAGACCGCGTTCACCACCCAGATGGGGGCCTACGAATGGTTGGTGATGCCCCAGGGCCTGCAGAACTCTCCATCTCAGTATCAGCGGCGAATGCAGCGTGCACTCGGTCATCTCCCCTTTGTACGGATTTTTATCGACGATGTGGTGGTCTTCTCACGCACGGTGGAAGAACATTACGACCACGTACGTCAGTTCTTGGACACTTGTCGAGAAAAAGGGGTATACCTGAAGGCATCCAAGGCGCAGATGCTGAAGGAGTCTCTACGGTTCTTGGGCCACACTCTATCCGCCGAAGGATGACAACCTCAGCATGACAAGGTGTCCTCCATCAAGGATTGGCCGAAGCTAGAGACGGTAACCCACGTCAGACAGTTCCTCGGACTAGCGGGGTACTACCGCCGGTTTGTGCACCGGTTCTCGGAGATTGCCCAACCCTTGACCTCGCTCACCAAGACCGACGTACCGTGGCAGTGGGGAGAACTCCAACAATGGGCCTTCGACGAGCTGAAGACCGCTCTCTCCTCAGCCCCAGTATTGGCATTGCCCGACATGAAGGCAGCCGCGGATGGGTCAGCGCCGTTTTTGGTACAAACGGACGCAAGCGGAGTTGCTTTGGGAGGCGTACTCATGCAAGATACGGGGGACGGTATGAGGGTGATCGCCTACGATAGTCGGCAGTTTTCTGCAGCGGAGCAGAATTACCACACCAGCGAAAGGGAGCTCTGTGCGTTGCACCATTGCACCACCGTCACCTGGAGGCACTACCTGTTCTCCTCCGACTTCCGGTTACAAGGTGACCGTCGCCCCCTGGAATGGCTAATGTCCCCGGGACGAGAACTTGGCCGACGACAGGCACGGTGGTACATGGACCTGGTGGAAGTCGGTGTCCCACGAATGGAGTACGTCAAGGGAGCCCTCCTTCTGGTCCCTGATGCGCTATCCCGCCGACCTGACTACGTGACCAAGGACCCGCGGGATGGGCTCAAGGAGGCCGGTGATGTAGACAAGGAGACGGACCTCCCTAAGGACCCGCTCTCCGTGCTGGATGTCGAGGAGATCTTTGAAGACCACCCGCCACCCCCTGTACCAGGATGGGTGGCCACCATGGAGTCATGGATGGATGGCGTGGAGACGCTTCAGGTGGCGGAGCGAGCCCTGGGGAGCCTGCTCCAGGCTGGCAGCGTGCCCTGGCATGCAACTGGCTCGGCTGAGCATGCAACATGCCGTGCTTCGCATGCAACCAGCTCAGCTTCGCATGCAACCAGCCCAGCTTCGCATGCAACCAGCTCAGCTTCGCATGCAACCAGCTCAGCTTTGCATGCAACCAGCTCAGCTTCGCATGCAACCAGCTCAGCTTCGCATGCAACCTGCCCAGCTGAGCATGCAACACACCCGACCGAGCGTGTAACCGGCCAGCCTGAGCATGCAACCGGCTCGGCTAAGCATGCAACACGCCCAGCTGAGCATGCAACCAGCTCGCCTGAGCATGCAGCATGCCTTGCTGAGCATGCAACCAGCCGGCCTGAGCATGCAACCAGGTCAGATTCGCATGCAACCAGCTCAGCTTCGCATGCAACCAGCTCAGCTTCGCATGCAACCTGCCCCGCTGAGCATGCAACCGGCTCGCCTGAGCATGCAGCATGCCTCGCTGAGCATGCAACCAGCCGGCCTGAGCATGCAACCAGCTCAGCTTCGCATGCAACCAGCTCAACTTCGCATGCAACCAGCCCGGCTTCGCATGCAACCTGCCCAGCTGAGCATGCAACACGCCCAGCTGAGCATGCAACATGCAACGCGCTGCCCGAAGCACAACTAATGCTGCGAGCTCCCACCAACTACTTCGCTGATTTGTCCGAATCTGGAAAGCATTGGCAGGAAACGAGCACCCCGGGAACCACCCCGGTATTGCGTCGTAGTGCTCGACTGCGACAACCCATTGCTACGACGACTCCTTCCGTCACGCCGAAAACCTCGACACGGCCTGCTACGGATTCCCGAAGGCCTAAGCAGCCAGCTCGGCCGTCTAGTCGAACCGCCAAGCCCCCAGCCGATCGGCAAGACTGGAAGGTGCGCAAGGAGGTCTTTGAGCGCCTCCAACGACAGTTCGGCAGCTTCGACGTCGACGCGTGTTGTGACCTGGGTGGACGGAACCGCCAAGTGGACGCCTACTGGACTGATTGTCTGCAACAACAGTGGCGGGGAAAGCACGTCTGGTGCAACCCCCCATACTCCAGCAGTCATATCTCCATCGAGGCGGTGTTGCGTAAGTACGTGGACGAATGGCGGCAAGACCCCGCACATACCTCGGCCGTGTTCCTTCTACCGGACATCCAGGCCCGCATGCCTCAATGGAGGCGGCTCTTCAGAATGGCTGGTATGAGGCTGGTGGAAGTGATACCTACCCATGACGAACGAGGAGTACCCACACAACTGTTCGAGACTCCTGACGGTGTACTTCACGACCTTCCGTGGCCCGTGCTAGTGGTACATACTCCCCCTACCCGACAGCTGTTGCCAAGAGTACGGCATCCCCGAGTGGCGCCTCCTATAGTGCGACAGGGTAAGGCTGCTGAGACCCGCGATGCTACGAGCCTCCCCACTGACGTCACATTCCTGGAGTCCCTGCACGATGCGTATGCACGTGCCGGCCCTCTTCGGCAGCTGCGGGAGGAGATCCTTGCAGCCCCGCACCATGCCACGAGGGATTTCCGTATCGTTGGAGACGTGCTATGGCGTGTAGCCGCGGGACGGTACCAGTTAGTTCTCGGCGAGGACTCCCCTTTGCGAGAGGTAGTCTTCAAGGATGCCCACGACTCCACCGCAGCGGGCCACACTGGCCGGGAGAAGACACTGGAGAGAGTTCTCCGCAGATTCTGGTGGAAAAATGCCTCCGAGGACGTGGCAGGATGGGTGGCCTCATGCCCTACATGTCAGGCGGTTCGTCCCCGGGCATCCTACCCCGATGGATTATTGAATCCGCACGCTATTCCCCAACGCAACTGGCAGGATGTGAGCGTGGACTTCGTTACAGGGTTGCCGCTCGCCGCCCAAGGAAACGACGCCTTTGTCACCTTCACGTGCAAGCTGAGCAAGATGGTGCACCTTATGCCCATGAACTTTGGGGACAGCTCTGCGCAAACGGTGGCCCGCATCTACTTCGACGTGGTCTGGAGGCAACATGGAGCCCCCATGAAGATTGTATGCGATCGTGACCCCAGGTTCCAGGACTCGTTCTGGCGTGAGCTAATGAGACTTATGGGGGTACGGGTGGCTTCTACCACTCCATACAACCGCCTCGTTCAGACGGACAGGCGGAACACACCAACAGGGTGGTGGAGGACATGTTGCGCTCGTTCGTGGGTGCCAATCCGGATGACTGGGACCTCTACATGACGAACGTGGAGTTCGCTATCAACGACTCGCGCAGTGACGTCACCGGGTTCACGCCCTTTGAGCTGTGCTACGGGGTGTCCCCGATGTCTCAACTGGACCTTTTCCTGGAAGCTGCAGCTCTCCCTGGCTCTGCGCGACGGAAAGGGGGGGTGGGTACCGCCCATGAGATGGCTGCGAAGTTTTCGTCGCAGTTGCGAGACGCGCGTGGCCGCCTTGAGTTGGCTCAGCAGCGCCAACGGGAGCAGTTCGACCGGCGCCACAAGCAGCATAAGTACGCAGTGGGGGATCTGGTGTGGATCGAAGCTCGTCATCTGACGGAGAAGGTGATGGACCGTGCGCTGTGCCGAAAGCTCGGTAAGCGTTGGCATGGACCTGTAACCGTGGTGGAGTGCTTCTACAGCGATTTGCAGGCGGAGCTGGCAGAGGCGGACCGCGGGGCACCGGTGGCATATCGGTTGACCCTACCGCCGCACTGGCGCATTCACGACGTGTTTGCGCAGCACCGCCTGAAGCCGTATATCTCCGGCAAGGATGAGTTTGCATCTCGAGCACAACTGCCCGTACCTGACCCGGTAATGGTAGATGGGCAAGCGGAAGCTCACGTGGACAAAATCCTGGCGTATCGTGTACGCATGGTCAAGGGTAAATCTGTGGAGGAATGGAAGGTACGCTGGGCGGGCTACTCGGCAGCTCACGACCAGTGGCGCTCCAGAGACAATTTGATGGACAGAGGCGGGGAAAATCAGCAGCTCAAGGAGTTCGAGGCACGACGATTAGGCATGCAGGCAGACATGCTGAAGTCTACTGAGCATGACCGACGGCAACGTCAACAGCGACAGCCCGTTCATCTTGGCGTCACCTTATCCCAGCTAATGGAACACCCATGTGGGGATTCATATCGGTCCAGTCGGTCCGTCCAGTCCGTCCAGTCCGTCCAGTCCGTCCAGTTTGGACGGACTGGACGGACCGGACCAAACATTCTTAACATTCTAAGATTTCGCAAAATAGGGCTCCCATACTTAAGCCCATACTTAAGGAGGGTAACGCGTCGGCCCGCGTCGACGCCTGCGTTTTCACATACTTAAGAAAATTTAAATTTTTTCTTCATACTTAAGGAATATACACTGACTCCCCCCTCCCCCCCTAACCAGGGACTCAGGGGGTATAACCCAGTCGTATGCGAGTGTCAAACGTGCGTCAGAGAGACGAACCCAACGACAGAGCTTGACAATCGTATACGATTGTCAAACGTGGGTCAGGCAGTAGCCCTGTGATTTTTTGCATCCGCCCATGCCCTCCTGGGCAATATTTAAATCGCTTGAGGCCTTTAGGAGGATCATTTCCCATTCTTTCCTAGTCCGGTCTATACGGGCTATATAGAAATTATTAATGAACACGCGATACACAGGTCTGACAATCGTGTACGATTGTCAAAACTGTTTCCCAAACGAATTTATTTGTAATTGTTTTGTTGTTAGTAAAAAACTTACACCGACAACATGAGTGATTAACATGGGTGATTAACTGGTAATTAATAAATTGTGCGGGGGGGTCAGCTCGTCACTACCACTAAGTAGTTGATTCGATTAATAGAATTGATTAACTAGCTACAAACGGTTAGTGCGAATTGATTAACTAGCTAGGGTCAGTTAGTTAATAAAATGAAATTGATTAACTAGCTAGTAACAATAACTGGTTGTAACTGGGTCTAACTAGTTAACGGGCCCAACTAGTTACGCCCCTTATTGAAAACTAACGTAGAGCAAAATGACAGATGTAAAAACTCTGAAATCAAGCATTCCAAAAAAGGAAATCTGAAATCTAGCGTAGAGCAAAACTAGCAAAATTTGAAAAATGGAAATCTAACGTAGAGCAAAATGACAGATGTAAAAACTCTGAAATCAAGCATTCCAAAAAAGGAAATCTGAAATCTAGCGTAGAGCAAAACTAGCAAAATTTGAAAAATGGAAATCTAACGTAGAGCAAAATGACAGATGTAAAAAATCTGAATATCAATCTGATTGTCAAAACCAGCTTTTCCGCAGACTCTAAAAGACTTAGACGTTAGACCCCCAAAAAGCCTGCAACCATGAATACCAAACCTAAAGTTTTCGAAGAATGTATGCATGAATAACCCAAAAAACAAAATGAATGGGGCAAACCGGTGCTAAATTTTTCGAAGAATGTTTGCAGCAATAACCCAAAAAACAAAATGAATGCTGGGCAAACCGGTGCTATATTTTTCGAAGAATGTATGCATGAATAACCTAAAAAACAAAAAGAATGGGGCAAACCGGTGCTAAATTTTTCGAAGAATGTATGCATGAATAACCTAAAAAATAAAATGAATGGAGCAAACCGGTGCTAAGTTTTTCGAAGAATGTATGCATAAATAACCTAAAAAATAAAAAAGAATGGGGCAAACCGGTGCTAAATTTTTCGAAGAATGTATGCATGAATAACCTAAAAAATAAATAGAATGGGGCAAAACCGTGCTAAATTTTTCGAAGAATGTATGCATGAAGATTGCATTCCGCACATAATATAGTGAAGTTTAGTCAACTTTGAAATTCGCAACCAATTGCCAAAACCAGCTTAATTCTGCAGACTCTGAAAGAATTAGACACACAAAAAAAAAAACGTCGCCAGCTTTGACAATCGTGTACGATTGTCAAACCCAGCTTTTATACAGACAAGAATTAAAAATAAAAAAAACGTCGCCAGCTTGGACAATCGTATACGATTGTCAAACCCCTGGAGCTTTTCTATACAGACTCAAGAATTCTAAGACTTAAAAAAACGTCGCCAGCTTTGACAATCGTATACGATTGTCAAACCCAGCTTTTCTACAGACTCAAGAATTAGACTTAAAAAAACGTCGCCAGCTTTGACAATCGTATACGATTGTCAAAGCTTCGGAGTCCGAGCCTGCCGTAGTCGCAAGCTTTGACAATCGTATACGATTGTCAAAGCTGAGTCCGAGCCTGCCGTAGTCGCAAGCTTTGACCGGTCCCCTGACTCACGCGTGACAATCGTATACGATTGTCAAAGCTGAGTCCGAGCCTGCCGTAGTCGCAAGCTTTGACAATCGTATACGATTGTCAAAGCTGAGTTCGAGTCTGCCGTAGTCGCAAGCTTTGACAATCGTATACGATTGTCAAAGCTGAGTCCGAGCCTGCCGTAGTCGCAAGCTTTGACAATCGTATACGATTGTCACAGCTGAGTCCGAGCCTGCCGTCGTAGTCGCAAGCTTTGACAATCGTATACGATTGTTAAAGCTGAGTCCGAGCCTGCCGTAGTCTCAAGCTTTGACAATCGTATACGATTGTCAAAGCTGAGTCCGAGCCTGCCGTAGTCGCAAGCTTTGACCGGTCCCCTGACTCACGCGTGACAATCGTATACGATTGTGAAGCTTGGGCGCTACTAGGTCCGGCCCCCTGACTCACGCGTGACAATCGTATACGATTGTGAAGCTTGGGCGCTACTAGGTCCGGCCCCCTGACTCACGCGTGACAATCGTATACGATTGTGAAGCTTGGGCGCTAGGTCCGGCCCCCTTTCGTAGTCGCAAGCTTTGACAATCGTATACGATTGTCAAAAACTAGTCCGAGCCTGACGTCGTGGTCAGTTTTGACAATCGTGCACGCCTGGCGTAGTCGCTGCCTCAGTGTTTATTCGCACGAGATATCGCAGGATTCGCAGGAAAATCGATGTTACGCCAAAACTTGTCAGACCAGTTCAGAAGTCAATTTATAGCATCTACCGGGCTTTGATGCGCATTCACTCCGACATTGATGCAGTTGTCCCGTCTGCCTCGGTGGTTACGCTCGACAACGACCCACGTTGGCAACCCAACCATCTCGCATCAATGGAAGACTGGGACCCCACTCAGTATCCACCGGGATTCTTTGATGTCATCTATCTGGGCCAGCCCTCCATGCACCCAGTACAGTCAGGCGCGCACTACGGGAGGTCCTCCTGACCTGGAAGGAGCAGACAAGAGTGTGAAATGCACCCTGGATGCGATTGAGTACTTGAAGCCCAAGCACTGGTTTCTTGAAAACCCTGAGGGAAGATACCCGAATGCACTGCGGTTGCGGTCGGTGGTTCGTAAACTGCCACAACCTCTTTTTTGCACCTACTGTAAGTATGGAGAGCGATATCGTAAGCCGACATGTATCTGGACTAGCTCACCTCCACCAACGCCATTGCTGGGGTGCACCTCGCGGACACCTTGCGCATGTAAATGGGCCACCGGAGGGCACCCTGAGACTGCTCAGCTTGGACCATCGTCTTCACAGCAACCAGGGGCGCGAGATGCTCACGCCGTGTACCCCGTACCAGCTCCATTACTGCGTCATCTCTTCCACCATCTTCAATTCGGGGAGCTTGATACCTGAAGACACCGGGAGCGGCATCGGGAGATAGGCCGCTCTTGAGGGGGGAGGAGTTGTACCGGGAGGTACGAGCAGAGGGGTTGCATGCTACAGAGATCTGGTTGCATGCTGCCGACGAGTGGTTGCATGATACAGATGCCTGGTTGCATGCTGCGTATGCCTGGTTGCATGCCACAGATGCCTGGTTGCATGCTACAGATGCCCGGTTGCATGCTACAGATGTCAGGTTGCATGCTGCAGAGGCCAGGTTGCATGCTACAGATGTCAGGTTGCATGCTACAGAGGCCAGGTTGCATGCCATGGAGGCCAGGTTGCATGCTACAGATGTCGGGTTGCATGCCACAGAGGCCAGGTTGCATGCGACAGAGGCCAGGTTGCATGCGACAGATGTCGGGTTGCATGCCACAGAGGCCAGGTTGCATGCGACAGAGGCCAGGTTGCATGCGACAGAGGCCAGGTTGCATGCGACAGATGTCGGGTTGCATGCCACACAGGCCAGGTTGCATGCGACAGAGGCCAGGTTGCATGCGACAGATGTCGGGTTGCATGCCACTGGGGCCAGGTTGCATGCGACAGAGGCCAGGTTGCATGCTACAAATGTCAGGTTGCATGCTACATGGGCCAGGTTGCATGCTACAGATGTCTGGTTGCATGCCACAGAGACCAGGTTGCATGCTACATATGCCAGGTTGCATGCTGGTGACGGGTGGTTGCATGCTGCAAGGGCCTTGTTGCATGCCGGTCACAGCTGTATGAAGAAATAATTGATTGCAAGGCAGATTTCAGGAGAAGATCTGCAATGACAATAATTATATTGAGGATCTGGTGGATTCCAGAAAGATCTGCAATGGCAATATCGTGATCTGCCTGATGATTGGTGGAGGAGTACCAGAATCAGGCATATATGTGCACATGATTGGTCGATGGCAGATGTCAATACAGGAATCCTGCTAGTGATTGTTAGAGAGCAACATGTTGAAAGGGAAGCTTGGAAAAGTGGACCTCAGTTAGTGTTGATCGAATGAATTAAGGAATAAGCAAGTTTTACATGTTAGGATTAGGCATGGCGCCAAGACTATACATAAGGATATGATGTAGTAGGTTCGAGACCATACATATATCGGAAAAGTGATTGTAATGCTAGGCTGTATAGCCAGCGTTCGTCATGAAAATAAACAGTGGAATGTAAGGCTAGAAGCCTATGTGAAGCACCAAATACAGCAAATAAGATAAAAAGAATAAAAAGAAAGAAAGAAAGAAAATAAAGAATAAAAAGAGAGAAAAGAAATATGAATAAGTTATCAGGAGTGTGCCTGGTACAAATCAAGCGCAAAGCAGACCCACCACAAACACGAATCGCAACCAATCGCATCTTACCGTCATCCGATACGATAACTTTCTCAGCTAGTTATCGTATACTCACTCTCGTACCCTGGTGTTGTTTCGTACCGATATCATCTCGGCTATCATCTCGTTGAATTTTACGAAAACATTTTACTGAAGTCAGCAGTCCTACGTCAATTTTTTATCGACCGTTCGCGCGTAACCGCCAATCAGTGACGCGTTGAACATCTGATTTATATTTTGAATATAGGCGGAACATCAAATTTCGATTTCGTCCCAAACGTGCTCAGTCGAGTGTGACGATCTCAGCAGTCCTACTTCAAATTTTATCGACCGTTCGCGCGTAACCGCCAATCAGTGACGCTGTCCCAGGGCGGTACGAGTAGTAAACTAGTAATCGGTCGACGTGTAATTCGATGCTTATTCTGGTGATAAGTCGGATAGGAATGTGTACGTACTAACCAATTGAAGGATATAATGATATCGGTACGAAACAACACCAGGGTATGAGAGTGAGTATACGATAACTAGCTGAGAAAGTTATCGTATCGGATGACGGTACGATGCGGTTGGTTGCGATTCGTGTTTGTGGTGGGTCTGCTTTGCGCTTGATTCGGGTTGTGTCGATGTGAACGGGATCTATGAGAATAATGATTGCCCGTCTTAACGTTGGTCGCGATTCGTGTTTGTGGTGGATCTGCTTTGCGCTTGATTCGGGTTGTGCTGAAGTGAATGGGATCTATGAGAATGATACTTGCCCATATCCCTACGCTTGATGGCTGAACATGTCTGGCTTGGCATCCTCTAAGGGCATCCAAGATTCGACTCGAATATATAATTTATGTGCAGCGTGGGATGTGGCCAATAGGGCATGTGCCGACAAAATGTACCTCAAAACCCTTGAGATGTTTTACACCCAGACCATGGATTTCAGTTTCTTTGACAACCCAGCCCGTGGACAGGTTTTCAACTTTTTGAAAAAATCATATTCGGATAATGTCCATGTGGACAGGATTGACGTATGGCACTTGTAGTATTCATCGAGCATCGAGTCATCGAATCGGCTAAGGAATGATCGTGTGTTGCATCGCATAAAACCTGGTACAAATATTACGAACAGCAGTACACTCTCAAAAGCGCAAGGGCTATGTGTGGTCAAACGTATTGGCGAGACAGTACAGTGTATATCTCACGGATTTGGTTTGGGTCTGGATATTACCCAAACTATAAAATGCCAATCGTTCGAGGGGCTACCGTGCTTCCGAACCCAGGAACAATATGTGCGCCAAGAATCATGCCTTATAAAACGCACGATTAAAACGCCTTGATATGTCGAAAGCTGGGTTGAAACTATCCGCTACCACATCAGCTTGGCATGCAGTTGCGGGTGGCTTAACCAATGTCTGAAACAAAAGGTAACATTATACTGAATATATATCTGAAAATTAAGAATGCCCGAAAATGCTATTATCTCGCGTAGGACCCGAAATTATATGTCACTGTGTGCACGCCCAACTTTATTCAACACTCGCGAACCGCGGTCGCCAGACACGCGAACGCACGGCTACGAGACGGAGCGGATACACGCGGTAGGCTCCGGACCCGGCTGCACAGGGCGGGGGCGTGTTCCCTTATCGAACCGCTTTTCGTACAATTCGTATTCGAATAGACGTTCGATACGTATCGGACGGGGTTTCGGAAAATTGGGAATCGACATATACGCATGTTGCGGATATTTGAGAAAACAAGACCCGCAGGCATCTAGCTTTCGCGATAACTTTCTTGCCACCGTCGTTGCTATCGGCGACCCGCAACATCCCCGCCACTAGGTCGTGTATTCAGTGCGAACGGTGATATCAAATTGATTCCCTGAATATAAGCCAACATTTATGTTCCCCATTTTGGGGTTCCTATTCCCGAATGCGACTATTTTTCCTCGAACGATGAAGGGTGCTCATATAGTGTTGCGTTTCCTTAACCTAGTGCTGTAAGCAAGAACGACACACATGCGCGCACACACACCCACACGGCCACACGGCCACATGGCCACACGGCCACACATCTATGCGCGTGCTGCGCGCCTGCGCACATATTTTGCTTAATGATCGGGAAGGGATCATGACAGAGGAAGCTCGAAGGGCGGACGCAGGCCGGCTTCGTACATTTCATACACGTCAGCACCAAATAAATATATTATATATTTCAAATATATAAGGACGTATTCAACTAGACGCTGTCCGATTGTGTCGTACTGTATCGTGTATTGCCACATGCATACAACAGAACTCCACACACTTCGCTCATGTGGGGGGTTGACAAATCGCATACCCTCGCTAACGCCTCAAGCAGCACAAAATTACATCGGCGTCGATAAATAACAGCAGTCCTTGGAACGAAATTAGGACAGTGTCAACCACCTTGGAGAGAACAATCATAACCGATCGTCCAGGTAGTGAACAGTCAACGGAAAGTCGACACCTATCTGGTTGGAACACACACACACACACACACACACCGTCTATCGAAACATATATGTTTTGCTAACTCTGACAAAATTGCTAAACACTATGCATATACCATGTTGCATTTCATTACTTCAGGGCCTCGTCCTGGCAATGCAACTATGGGCAGCTATAAGAGCTATCAGAGCACCCCGCCATCGAGCGGCGATGAGCCCTGAAAACATAGCAGGACTGTATCATCCACCTCCACGGAGGAAATCGTGGCAAACATTCTTGAGGACTACTAATGAGAAAGTCTGACTTGGGCAAACAGCAGCATCATGCACAGACTACACACACCTGGTGCTCCCAAATGAGAGGAGGGTCATCGATCTTCACACTTGAGGATGGAGAAATTATATACATTACCCACTGTACCCGCGAGGTTTCATATCTACAGTATTTACAGTATGTGCTATGCAACGAATCTTCGTTCACATCTGAACTGAAATTCTCAACTCAGAAGCTTTCTGTGGCCAACGTTCACATTTTTCGTGGTTGGCGAAGAGCAAGTGCCAGCTACATCAACAGTATCAATATCAACAATTGCACCCGCCATCGAGCTTCGCCCGAAAAGAATCATCAGCTTTGCATTTACGCGCACATCAACATGGAATTCAGAGGTGATGACCCGCCACGTCGATGTCACATCAAGCGTCGACTCGCTCACAATAGTCCCGCAGTCTGAAAGCATTCGCAGCTGAATGTTGACACCTCGGTTGGCCTTCACCTTTACTTGGACTAGATATTCTTCGTCGGGCTGCAGCAACACGTCTTTCTGGGCGAGCTTTACATGCCAACGCTTAGTGCCACCATTTTGGATGGCAACGCGCACTGCAGGGGCCCCCGATTCGCCATAAGCGCCCCAGGTGGCGTTTGCGCCTGCCAATGTGCGGTGAGCCCAGAATGTCCACGTTGCGTTGGAGCTCATCTCAGGGTCAGGCATCACGGAGTTGGCACACGGTGGAGGGGATGTCCCGGGGATGCTGGGCGGCAGTGACGGGGATGGCGGAGGCGATGGCGGTGGAGGGGATGTCCCGGGGATGCTGGGCGGCGGTGACGGGGATGACGGAGGCGATGGCGATGCCGGAGAAGGACTGAGGCTCATGGCGTTCTTGATGTAGCTTCTGACGAAGGCGCCCGAGCAGGATGTAGCGTTCCAGAGGCGCGCCGCACACGCCCCAGGGCTCAGCGCCGCGGACGTCTCCGCCTTGTCCGCGTAGCTCCACTGCGCCCAGCTGATACGCCTCTCTGCAAAGAGCTCCAGGAACTCCCGGGCGGTGTCCAGGAAGGGCCCGTTGTTGCCGCTCGCCTCGCTTGTACCCCACTCCGACACGAAGACCGGGATCTGCCCTGAGACCTCCCGAACCCGCGCCATCAGGTCCGCGTGGGTCCCGGCATAAAAGTGGAAGGTGTACATGACGTTGTACGGGCTCGCCACAGGCTGCGCCGCCGCCAGGTGTATATCCTGCGACCAGGTTGTGGTCCCGACCAGAATGACCGTTTCCGGATCGATCGCTCTGATGGCTGCGATGATGGTGTCGCTGAACGCCTTCACAGAGCCCCAGCCGACACCGTTCGGCTCGTTGGCTATCTCGTACAGGACGTGGCTCTTCCCCCGATGCTCTTCGGCCATCTCCTCCCAGAACTCAAGCGCAGACGTGCCGCTCTCGGCGCCCGCCCCGTCAAGCCAGTAATTCGGATCCCCTGGGGTGAGCACGTGCCAGTCGATCACCACATAGATCCCGAGCTCCTCGCACCAATCCACAATGTCCATCACGAGGTCTCTGTGGCCTCGGTTCTGGGAGTAGCCCCCCTCGCCAATGTACATGGCGGCCCGAAACACGGTGATGCCCCAGTGCTTTACGAGGTGCTCGAGGGACTGGAAGGTGTAGCACTCCGGGAACCAGTGCACGCCATGGGACGACATCCCCATCAGCTGAAGGGGCTCCCCGAACTGGTCTACAAGCTGGATACCACGCTCACCGCCCAGCGACAGCTTGCCGTGCGCCAGGGCGAAACCTGAGCTGTCCACGGGATCTGGATTGCCCTCCAGGTCCTCACATGTCATGCTCGGGGTTGGCGTTGGAGTTGGGGTTGGGGTCGGCGCGGGGGCGGCGGCGCCACACCACTGGCCGCTGCAGGAGTCCTCGCAGCGGGTCCGGGAGGCTCCGCACCAGCCGGCGGTGTCGCCGCACTCTCCACAGTTGTTCCAGCTGCAGCATCCTGCCCAAGCATGCGCTCCGAGTACCCTCTCACCGCGTACCTAACCACGCCTGTCCGTGCACGACGGACCACAAACGACCTAGCATATCCTAAACACGCCTCGCGCTCTCAAAACCGTATTTATACACCGCGCTGCAACCTCATCTGCTTCGGCGCATATCTCCCAACTTGGAGGTCTGGGACAAGCGGGAACGAAAGACGGATGCAGACCGAAAGGCTAAGCTTGGGAAGTTGAACTGACAGCAGCACGTGTCGAGCCGGAAAGTTCAGAGTAATCTGCAGCACCAAATAAATCGGTCATTTCCAGACTCGTAACTAGTGACAGAGAAGCGGAATCACACTGACGCCGCCTACCGCAAGGAGGACAACACACATGATGGGGGTTCCTCTTTAGGGTGGGACGGTACCTGGAGAGGTGCCGGGCAGCGGTGGCGGAGCTGGCACGGGTGATGGCGAGGGCTGCTGCACCGATGGAGGCGAAGAAGCTTGGGGTGGGTGTGAGGCTGACGGTGGCGCTGGGGTTAGGGAAGGGGACGGCGTTAGCTCGTTATTACTGATGGAGACGTCGGCGCAGTTCCAGAATTGCTCCGGCCCTCCAACGCCGTCCTCTGCGTTGTGGCCGAGCACAGCCCCCGGATCCTCAGCTTGGCCTTTTGGGCTCCGTGGGCTTCGGTGGAAGCAGCGCGCGCGCGCGCCTTCGCAGAGCGCGCGCTCGAGGTTGCTTGCGCGGCTCTCCGCACCACATCTTATAGGTCGAGAAGTGAAAGGGAGAACGCGGAACAGCTGCGCCGTGCGCTCCTGCGAGGCTAGGGGCGAGCGCGGGAGCCTCGCAGCGGGAGCGGGTAGCGATAGAACACACACCAGGTATGATGCCGCAGTCCGGCAAGCTAGTTTGGAACCAGGTTGCCTGCGGGAAGGCGTAGTTGCGGTACCCTGAGGGAAGCGAGCACAACCGTCATGGGGGACAGCGGAGAAGAGCCACAGCCAACGCGAGCACGTCGTGCGAGTACTTGGCGAAGTGCGACCGAGTCGGAAAGGAGGAAGACTCAAGAAGCCCCCCAGGACCGTACTCGTTGCAATGACAATATGCCGGACGATAGGTCGCGCGGGACAGGCTGACGCAGGTGCTGAGGGACCTTTGATTTTGCTGGGAGGTGCGCCGACATGAAAGATGACACGTGTTTAATGAGTTCAGATCTGTGGACGGTAACGCGTTCCGGGAGGGGGGGGGGACCGAGGGGGCACTCACCAGGCGGCGCGCAGCTGTTTGCTGTCAAGTAATACCACTGCAGCAGACAACGCTCGCACTGCACTCCCTCCGGAAGACGATACACATGTCTGTATGGCATGCCTGTGATCGGGCCACCATTCTGAGTTTGGCCGTTGTAAGGGCACAAGTAACCGCGCTCCGGGAACGACGGATCAGGCTGCGCCGGCTCGTCGCACAGCAGGTCTGCGACGAAGGTAAGCGGATGCGCGTCGAAGCACTCTTGGTTCGTGGTCATTGATTCTGGGCACAAGTGGAGCTCCACATGCCCTTTGTGATGGGCGTGGATCACGAAGTCCACTTCGACCAGCGCGCCCTTCGCGTACGTGGCTTGCAGAGGAGGGACGAGTATCGGAGCCCCATTCATGTTCTCAGGGTGCATGTAGTTTCGATCGTCCACAATCTGCACTCGTTCGCCAGAACACGTGCGAGTGTCAGAAGGGTACACAGCACCACTGTGACCAGCTCCAAGGAAAGGCATCACAGCTCGGCACAGAAGTAGGGAAGCAGCGCGCGCACCCCGCACAGCCCGTCCGCGCCTCCCGCACGGTTCAAGCAGTGAGGGCAATCTTCTGGTCTTGGGCAAAGCCCTTCCGTGGCAGAGCACGACTCGCAGTATCCATCGGGACACCACCACTCGCCGTCCTCATTGGCCACCGCATTGCGACTTCGCGGGATCGTCAAGTAACCGTGCCCATTAACACTGTCCGCAAGCGCCACGAGCGCGAAGAAGAAAGCAACAGGAGCCATGAACAGGATAGAACGACTCGTTGGTTCCAGTTCTTCGGCCCTCTTATCGCTGTTGTGGACGGGGTCAACCCAGTTGAAGCGTGGGAGGCGAGGACACGTGTAGGCGGTTTTGCAACTTGCCTGAAGGCCGCTACGCTTACACTGCCACAGTCATTGCTTTCGCAGGCTTTTGTACCCGGAATCGTGTTCGATGCAGACATGTTCGTCATCTTAGTTCTCAGGTTTTGGGTTCAAAGTAGTCTCGTTGCTGCTTGCTCAGCTCTTTTATGTCGCTGACGTTTGAAGGTTCAGCAACTCAGCATCTCACGATGCATCCGATCGATGATGAAGAAAACGCCTGCAGTACAGTAGGGGCTCTACCGCTGGTACCGGTGACACCGTAGTCTCAGAACTATACCGTCGCGTGTCCACGCGATCCATCGCGATCCTTCATCCTCGATCCTACGCGTAACCATACGATAGAGAAACGATAAATGTGAATAATTCCGAAACTCGCTTCGCAGCGAAGCGAGTTTCGGAATTATTCGGGTAGTACGGGGGGGGAAAATTTCGAGGGAGAAAAAATATTTTATGTACAGAAAATATTTTTCTGGCCTGCAGAAAATTATTTTATGTGCAGAATTAATTTTCCGGTTGACGGACAGCGACGGAGTCGCGAACGAACCGCATCGACAAAGTCGACACAGATCCCGAATTTGGAAATGCGCGGATCGACAACTTGTATTGCATTTTGAATTACGACCAATGGGAAGGCTTGGAGGGTTTTTGGAAAAACCTGTCGGACTTTAGGTTCAGGGTTATTATTATGGGCTCTGATAGCCCCTAGCCTGTCAGTGACCTGTCTCTGATCGGAACCGTGACTCCGCTAGTAGCTAGGATGACAATACAGTAGTACTGTACTGTCAGTCATTATTTCGTATTATCCGGGTTTCCGAGATGCATGATAAAAGCACTCGGCCGGATTGTTTATGGAGCTTAGCCAGTTCGTTTTCACCGAGCGGAACACCTGTTCTCGCAGGTTATGCGCGTCACCACTTCCCTGGTAATTCTGATGGCACAACGCCTAGCTGTTGCCATGATTGGCTAAGTTTTGACACAGAGATGGGGTGGGCGCCCCCTTAGGCAGTAGCTGACCTTTCCGCGGTATGGCCTCTCTTTGAAGTGGAGATCAGTTTTTGGAACATTTTTCGGCAGCAGTATCGTCGCTCGCTATGGCTTCTTTTTACGTTTCACCTGGCCGGTGGAGAGGGCATTCCGCGTATTGTGGGTCGCAACCACTTTTAGCCAATCGGCTCATGACCTGTTTGATGTTGTTTTACCGCTGAGACTTCTGCAGGAATTGGCCGCTGCATCTACTGATTTGACTACTGCCACCACGCTAGCCCACACTCCCCATCTCAACGTCATTTTTATAATGGAAACGCCTCATAGACCACGTACTCGCGCTAGAGCGCGAAAGCTAGCAACAGTTTTCGATGATGTTGGAGCCTTGAACGCAGCCACGCCCACGACTCCGCATTTGGATTCGGCTGCGTCAGAAGCTTCGACTGCGGCTCCCACTCTCGTGCACCGGTTACGCAGAGATTCATTTGACGTTCAGAGTTCCAAAACCGCAGCAACAAAAGTACTGGGCGACAAAGCTGCAAAATTCCGTGGGGACGAGACATCAGCTTCGGACATTTTTTCTCAATTGGTGTCCGAACTGCAACAGCTTTTCACACTACAGTCGGCGGCATTCGCACCCCTGTTTGACCTGACTGCTGCTGACACCCCTGTTCTGCCTGCTGCAAATGAACTCTTGTACTCTGTGCTGCGGCTGCTGACTGCGCCAGGGTCTCCTGCCCGTAATTGGGTAGAGGCTTCTGGCGCGGATGTTCCTGCTGATGGCAAACGCGCCACCCTGGAGGTGGTGCGTATGCTTGCTGACGCGTCGACTCCGTTCGATGCTTTGATTGAGCTGCTTGAAGTGAGGATTTCTGACGAGTGTGACCCTGATGCGGGGATTCGCCTCTTCAACAGCTGCCTTCGGGATGCACAGCGTCTGGCGACGCTGCCCGAAGACGCTGTTAAGTGACAGTTCCTCTCTGCTCTGTCTGGGCCGGCTTACGCCACGCTGGTTGACTCGTTTGCTCGAGCTGACCAGCGTGCGGCTGTGAGTCTGCTCACCCTGCAGGCACGCGTGCGCGAGCAGTACCGCTGCGGGCGGCTCTCGGGCAAGCGCACTGCAGGGCGCCCCATGTCTGTAGCATCTTGCACCACTGACACTGGCCTGGCTTCGGCCATTGAGCGGCTCAGTGCTCAGTTGGTCAAGTTGCAGCGGGATGTGGATTCCCTTAAGAGGGGTGGCTCCAAGCCGCCCCCTGGGAAGCACACTCCGCGCAACTTCCACCGACCTGGAGTGCAACCGCTTGCTCATTCCGCCTCTCCGGAGGTGGCTTTTGACAAGCGGTCTGGCACCTTTGTCCCAGCGTGCAGGCACGAGAAGTGCCGCGCCGTTGGGTCAAAGCATTGGCTGAGTGAGTGTCCTCACAAGGACACTCACCCATTGTCCATCTCGGCATCCTACTGCCAAGCCGTCGAGTCTTATGACTCCGACGTGCTTGCCCTTCGTTTTCAGCGGTACTATGACGCTGGGGATGAGGGGTCCATGGAGCACTTGTGTGCTCTCGTGGGGCAACCTGAAATCTGTGAACTGTCTGCGCATTCCTTTGCTCCGGAGCCTACGGCTCTGCAGCAGTTCAAGGATGCTGCTGCCTCTGCTGAGTCTGCACCTGCTGAGCATCTTTCCATTGGCCGTGTTGCATTTGCTGAGGTCAGCGGTCCGCTTGCTGGTGGTGTCGCTGAGCCGACCACTGACAAGCAGCTGCTGCCGAAGGCCTCTGCACCCGTGCATGGTGAGCCGGTTGACTTGCATGAGGTCGGCCGTGCCGCCTTTGTGCCGCCGTCTGCCTCTCTGGCTCTCGGCCCGATGGCTCCTGCTGACAGTTCTTTCAGAACATTCAACACTGTCCACCCTGACTGGTTTGACATTGACCCTGAGCCTGTTGAGGTGTGTGACTCCGATGATGATGGGGAGGGCTCCGACTACCCTCCTGGTGTCTGCCTGACTGAAATTGAGGGGGGTGCACCGCCGACGGCTGCAGCATTTCGGCGGTTCGGAGTCCCCAGAGGCTCCAGGCCATTTGGCATCGGTGAATTTGCACTCACTCTTTTCATGGTGGCTACGTTTCTATTCAGTGCTACGGCGATGCCGACCCTCGTGGTCGGCGGTGGTGTCAGGGGCCTGGTTGAGCCCGGAGCCACCTACGGCTACGGTGCAGTTCATCCCGGTGATGCGGTACTGGATTCTCTTTGCCCGCCTGTGGTTACCGCTGGTTCGTCATTGCCGCCGCGGGATGTGGCACAGTTCTTTTCTCAATCGACCTCGGCGGCTTTGCAATCTGATGATTTTGCCACTCCACTCTGGGATCCGCCTGACCCACTTGGGTCTGGTGGTGTCAACATTTATGGTGTCTCATCTCAACTTACTTCGGATGTCTTCCTGCCTTGGGATCCGTCAGCTGAACTCGGCTATGCCGACCGGCTTTACAGTGGCTAGAGTCTGCTTATTTCAAATCCTGGAGGTGTGATTAGCCTTAGCCGCAGTGGTGGGTTGTGCCGGGACAAGTCCCCGGGCACCCAGCTAAAAGTATATCTGTTTCCAGTGAAGTGCTGTTTGTTATCTGTTTAGTTAGCTCCGCTTGCCTAGCCCTATTAGCTACGGTCACAGCTCCGGGTGGTGTGCTGGACTTTAGGTTCAGGGTTATTATTATGGGCTCTGATAGCCCCTAGCCTGACCTGTCTCTGATCGGAACCGTGACTCCGCTAGTAGCTAGGATGACAGTACAGTAGTACTGTACTGTCAGTCATTATTTCGTATTATCCGGGTTTCCGAGATGCATGATAAAAGCACTCGGCCGGACTATTTATGGAGCTTAGCCAGTTCGTTTTCACCGAGCGGAACACCTGTTCTCGCAAAACCCTCCAACTCCCCCCATTTGTCATTGAAGTCGTCTAACCGTGGAACGCAGGGAATTTCGATCGTCAGAGGAGACATCGGAATAGTGTCACGCTGACGTGGACAACAACCGAAGGGTCTCCAGCTGGAGAGCTGAGTTACCAGTGTCACAAAGTGAATCTGAAGAGTCGGTTCGGAAACTATTGAAGTTTCACGAACTGGCGCAAACAAGTCATTTTGCGAGTATCCTGGGCATCGAGTCTACCAACTAAAAAAGTAGAAGGTTCTTTTCTCGTTTGAATTTTTTTTCCAACGGTTTGAATTTTAAAAGATGGCTACGGAGCAGAACGGAGATGTTGGCGGAGCGAGGTCTGCAGCGAACCTGAAGAGCTGTTATTCCGATTTGCGCGTTGGACTGCGTATGTTGGGAAGACCGGGGCAGTTTACTGGGAAGTGCAAGAGCGTCGCGCCCGCCCTGGACAGAGTCATGAATTGGGCGAACGAAGCGCGCGCTACCCGGATTATCGAGTTGTTGAATGACGGGATGAGCGACGGCGAGTTCACGCCGGCTTCAATGGTGGAAGGTACGGTAGTGGAAGCCAACTTGGTTCCACCGTACACGCGTCGCGCGGAGTTCGTTTCGGATTTGTGCGGTGCGCTGGAGGGCTGCGTGGAGGTGCTGGTGACGGACTTCGGATTCGTGCTGCCGGAAATACCGCAAGTGTCGGTAATCACGGGATCGCGAGGGTCATGGGGACTGGACTTTCCCCACTGTATGGGGGGAGTCCAGATCTCCCTTAGTTCACCCCTTGCCCTGAGTCACCCTGTCATTCTGCATTCTTCATCGTGTCATCAGGGGAGAAGTCCTCTCCGGAGGCCTTTCGGCCAGTTTTCGAGAAAACATTTGTTATTTCTTGTTTTGACATCTTTTTGCATACTTAAGGGTCAAAATTCTTTCGGCCAATCTTCGGCCAAACCCTCTTTTTGGGAGACTCTCTCGGCCAGGGGCCGGTCAATCGCGACAGGACTTCTCCCCTGCGTGTCATCCTGTCACCTACCGCCCGACCGTCTCACAACATACCGTAAAACACCTATTATTTTATGTTATACAATTTTAGTTCGACCAGTTCTCCGCTGTTTTCCCTTGAGTTTGCGGTATATATAATTTATATTTCCCTTATATATATATTTCCCTTATATATATATTTTCCCTTGTATATATATATATATATATATTTCACTGTTCTCGTCATGTTATGGTCTCACCACCGGTGGAGACTTCCGCTCGCAACTAACTCGCTTCGGCCTGGTGCGCCGATTCTAATTGACCTTTGCTTTGGCCTGGAGCGCCAAACCGACAATTCCTTTCGGTCTGGAGTACCGATCTGACCTCAAGATTATTGTATCTCAGTCCGACGAAAACTTGCAGAAAGCGGCGGAGGACGAGGCCCCACAGAGCGCGGAGCCTATCCACCTTCGACCTCTTGGACAACATATTGCTTTGATGCATAAAGGTGTCGTCGTCGTTGACACCTCACCGATGTTCCACAAACGAGGATATGCTTACATTGTGGACAGCGCCCCGACGTGGGAAGCTCCAGACGGCTCCATCCGTGCTAACGACGCGACGATGGCCCGCATCCAATTTGCAAATAAGGAAGCTGGAAAGCCCGACGAACTCGTGAGATCGAAACAGTACCTTTGGATCATAGGTGATCTCCCTTTCTCTATCTTAGATAAAATGTTATATATTCAAATACTGAGAATTAATTTGCTTTTGTGTTGGCAGGGGGTGTCGGTAGTGCGGACCCTCCTCAATCTTTGGCTGAGGTGCCAACGCAACCAGTTCGTTGTTGAAGGCGATGCCGGTGAGCTGATATAAAACATCTCTCGCTCTCTATCTCCCTTTCTCCTTCGCTCTCCGTCTTAGGTCACAAAAATGATATATGTATTCAAATATTGAGAATTGATTTGCTTTTGTGTTGGCAGAAGGTTCCGATAGTGAGGGGCCTTATGAAGCTGAGGTTCCAACGCAACCAGTTGTTGAAGGCGGTGAGATTATAACATCCCAGCCTCTTTCGCTCTCCATCTTAGGTCATGAATGTTCAGACGTGCCCGTTGCTGATGCAGGCACTGATGATATAGGCAAGGCCGCTGCGGGCGAAGAGGGCGCTGGTGGAGACGATACGGGTCGTATACTACCATTTCCAAAAACGGCTCCACCTCCTTCAATTCTAACTTCACCTATCACTCGTAAATCTCGAAGACTCTCTGCAGCAAGCCCTCCAGGGCCATCGGGGGCAAGCCCTGCTCCAGGGTCATCAGGGGCAAGCCCTGCTCCAGAGCCATCAGCGGCAAGCCGTCTCCCATCAGCGGGCCTTGTATCTCCTGCAGCTGGAACTCCGCAGCGGCATCCTGCTGCATTCATCATGGAGCAGTATGTTGAGGAGATTGTGTCCCCTTCACACACTTCTCACGAAGCCGCTTGAGCGTGCCACCTAGTCCGAGCCGCGGACCCGAAAATAAAAAATTTCAAAAATACGATTTCGCCACTAACTGTGCCCGCAGGATGCAGTAGCGACACCACGAAAGGCACACCAACGGCACCATGGCGGACAACGCAACGGCACAATACAGATTTGGCCCGCCCGCACCCCACATGTTACAATGCCGGTCCGTACACCACGCATGTTAACGGTTTTACAAACACGCAGGGCAAAAACGAGCTCCTGAACACGGCCGCACGACAAACAGAAACAACCCCACAAAACACCCAACTCACCACACCGAAAAACATGGCCAAAACCGCCAACAAGCCCAGGATGACGTGCGCCCGGCCGTCAAAATCAGACCACAAAACCAGTGCAAGTGAGCAGCATCGCCAAACCCCGGGAGAAGCAGCAGCTGGCTTGCCTACGATCGAGAGTATGCAGGCATGCGACGCGAGTTCTGACGGCTCGGAGTCGGACCACTCCGTCAAAATCACACCCCTCGGTATGTCGAATCCGAGCAGGAAGAGCATTCCACACCGGAAGCTGACAGAGCGACCGATATCGGGAGGACATACAGCAAGCAGAAGACACTACAACAGAACACACGCCAGACAAACTACATCACTCCGATAGCCCACCCAAACGACAGCAAGATATGAAGGTGCATTTTGCTGAGAGCAGAATCCCTCCAGTACCAAAAACATCCGTAAAACAACAAGACGGGCTACCCGGCACTGCCGGCCCCCGCGCCGGGAACCCTGAGGGGGCGACACCTGGTTTCACAACACAAGTTTCACAAGAGGACCTGAGACGGGCGCTGGACCGACCCATCAACTACAGGAAGGTCGACAGCGCCCCTACAGAAGAGATCCCCAGCCTCCTCGGACACGGCTCAGCCAAGGCCGCGGAGAGCCCGCTCGAGAGGGTGACAAGAATCTACCAGCGCTGCCCCCGAGCCACGGAAAACCCGGAGGCAAGGATCTACCACGCGGCCACCAGGTGGCACATCGACCGCAGGGAGGTGCTGGCGGCAGAGGATCCCCCGGCACACGCCCTGAAGCTGGGAGTGCCTATGGTACGTGGAGACAGACTGTCGCTCATCCACGTGCGCTCGGTCACAGGCAGCAGCCTGGACCCCAGCGACACGGGACCCACGGGGTTCCCGTACACAGGCACACCCCAACTTAAAATCGTCGACCTGGACGAGAGCATCAAGGAGGTGCTCAAATACCTGCGGTACTTGAACGCCCTCCTTTTTGACATCTCCAACTCGCCAGAAAACATCGTCTTCGACCTACAGCACACGCACGTCTGGCTCAACCGCTCTGGAAGAGCCAGGCAAATCGACTTGGCGTTCCAGAACAGGCCCCTGGCCACCTTCGTACTATTCAACCCGGTCTTCAGGCTCCCGCTGCACGTCGTACCACAAGCTCACCGGACCTGCAACAGGGAACAACCTGTGTTTCCCTGCATATACGTATGGTCCCCTTGGGCACCAGTTGAGGGGCCTGTGGCAGGACGCAGTGTGCTGGTCTACGGACCACAACTCAGCGGAAAGACCATCGAGGACGTTTCCAACAAAGATGTGAAGACCTACAATAAAATATTTCCGTCATCGATGACAGGAACAGCTGACCCTGGCTAAAATAAACTGCATTTTTGCCTCTAGAACATGTTTCCGTCATCGATGACGGTAAACTCACAACAAAAAGAACCGTCTTGCTCTTTAGAACATAACTCCGAAAGCGTACAATAAAATATTTCCGTCATCGATGACAAAAACAGCAGACAGCCGCTAAACTAACCTGTATTTTTGCACCTGTAAGATATTTCCGTCATCGATGACGGAAATAAATAAAGTAAACATGTAAGAAATAAAGTTCAAACCCGAAGAACTGGGGAAGTACCTGAACTTTGCACTGCGTAAAACGCTTGTCACCAGGAGGCACTTGTTCGCCTGCAACAATGGCTCCATGGCTAAGAGCAATCTTGAAGCCTTCGTTCCTGCCATGGCCGTCGATTGCCATGCACTTTGTCCTGCTCAAAAGTTATTTTTAGTGACAACACTCGCAAGAAATAAAAACACAATACTTAACTAGAGAAAGAAAAAACACTTACTGCTTTCCAGGAGTCTCGTACATGAGCATGTCGCATGTGGGGTCGAACCCAACCGCCGCAATGCGGTTCATGCACTCCTCCCCCTTGTGAGGGTGCCCACGCGGGTTGTCTGTAAAGGAGCAGTCCTTCAAAGGAAACTGTGCCTCAGTACGAAGAAACCTCCGCGCGTAAATGGCCTCGATGCTCATCGCGCCAGGTTCATCGGTACTACTTTTCCTGGCGTCAGTCAATTGGACAAATGGAGTCCTTCTCCCAGCAGATGAAGCCATGGTTGCAAAAATATTCACGGAACTGTGTTTTACTTCTCAAGTTAGAGGTCAATAAAATTATTTTGGAAGTAACTATTTTAAAATATGGGATAAGTCTACATCGGGGGCCGACATTTCATTTAAATCCACATCGGGGGCCGACATCTCATTTTAATCCACATCGGGCAGAACTTCATTTTAATCCACATCGGGGGCGGCCTTCATTTTAATCCACATCGGGGCAGACACTTCATTTTAATACATCGGGGGTAGACATGTCATTTTAATCTACATCGGGGGCTGACAACTCATTTTAATCTACATCGGGGGTCGACATCTCATTTAATCCACATCGGGGGTATGCATTGCATTCAACGTAAGGATATAATGTAAACGAAACATAACTATGCAAATCCAACCGGTAGATATGTAAGTCACATTGCGATAAAAATATCTACCGGTTGGATTTGCGAAATAATGTTTTTTGGAGCGTCCAACAGTGAAAAACTGTTTCGTTTCGCCAAAGAAGACAGTCTTTCATCGTTTGCGGCACCAAAAAACATTATTTCGCAAATCCACCCGGTAGATATGCTCATCGTAATACGAGTTACATATCTACCGGTTGGGTTTGCGTAGTTATGTTTCGTTTACGTTATATCGTTGCGCGTGTCTTCTGTCTACGCATGCTATGAAATGTCAACCCCCGATGTGGATTAAAATGAGATGTCTACACCCGATGTGAAACGTTTAGGCTTGTCAAAGCCCCCGATGTGGATTAAAAAATGTCGCCCCCGATGTTTAAAGTCAAATGTCGGCCCCCGTGTGGCCCCCCAGTGGATGTAAAATGAAATGTCGGCCCCCGATGTGGATTTAAATGAAATGTCGGCCCCCGATGTAAACTTATCCCTTAAAATATTTACGACAACCCTGTTTTAGACTTTGCGAAAATTTTAGCTCGCTGACGCGTCTAGCGTCGCACGCGCGGTGACATTTTTCCGCGCGCGCAGTGACACAAATTTCACTGAAGCGGGTGACAGTGACTCTCTGACGGGGTTCAGCTACTTAGTCGTAAATGTTATTTATTTAGAACACAATATTTCGTTTTTTTGTTGAAGTTAAAGTTAAACAAAATGTCATCCACCCAAGAAAGCTTGCACGCAGCGTACGCAACTGACGTTCAAGATGAAGATGACAGTGAGATTCTTGCAATGATGTTTCCTTTTCTTCAGAACGCTCCGTGTTTGACACATCGAGCCGAGCTTCTGCACAGAGACCAACCGCGCAGACACATGGCGCAGCTGTCTTTTAATGAACTACTTGAAAAGTTACTACCTGGCTCAAAAGTAGAACTAGAGATTTGCTGTGTGTGTCAGGAAGAGATTAAAGAGGGAGAAAAGTTCACGAATGGTCTTGGGTGCTGGTGCAAGACAACGTTCTACCACACGGGCTGTTTCCAGAAATACCTAAATAGTTGTGAAACATCCGCCACCTGTCCTACCTGCAGAACCAGTTGGTCTGAAGAAGAAGAAGAACTAGTGTTAGTTGACTAGAGAACAACAACTGTCAGGGTTATGACCGATGACACATGTGTCATACATGTCATACGTGACATACATGTCAGACATGTCATACCATGTCATGTCATGTCATGTCATGTCATATATTATTATGACAGACAGTCGTCAGACAGTCGTCAGACAGTCGTCAGTACGGCCGACTATGACTGTACATGTCATCGAGATGAGACGTCACATCATCTGTCATTTATTCAAGGAAAGACTTGAATGATACCTGTCATCGAGAGTTCGTATGTCGCGGACTCGAGATGGCAAAGCAAGATCCATCTTGAAGAACCGAAATGGTTCGGAGAAATATGCATCTTTGCTTTTAGCATGTTCTGAATAAGCATGCGCTGTATCATGTGGCAAACGCATTATTCGTTTAGCCGATACTGGTCGTTCCACCAATGTCTTGGGTTCACAACCCGATTGCGGTGCCAACTATGAGTTGGGGGACATCTGGTATATGAGCTAGCGTTGTGCTAGAGCAGGATCTTCTGTCCGAAGTCTGCACTCATACCCGCACATATCTACACGCGTGTTGCTGTTCCTTAACACCGTGTTATTTATCTTAAACATAAAGATATACTAAGGCTCGCCTGCGCAAGCCTTAAGAGTGGTATTCTGTCGTCAAGGCGAGAACGAGAACTCTAGTGTGAGTGCAGCGTAGATATCGAAAATTTTGTGTATGCAGGTTGCGGAGCGCAAGTAATATCTGGCGTCGTAATCGCACGAATATTGATATACTGCATATACCGACCGCTGTATAAGCGAGGATAGTGCGCGAGGATATCGATACATTCGCATTCGCAGGTCGCATACATCAGCTGATCGTACATATACTGCACGACAAGGTGTGCATACGTCATACATGCGCGCATTGATCAGATGTACGCGCATATATGATTTGCAGCTGTTCAAAAAAAATCGCAAATAAGACGCGGACGCAGAAATTATCAGCAGAATCATTATCTGCGCGAAAATCAGCACTCGTATCATGTGCTAGACATACTGCGACGAGATGTACTCAAAAATCGTCAGCGCGCACCATTACGATTTTCATGATCGCATCAAATCGCTTACTGTACGCGATGATTATTTTGCAATTTTTTGATGACGATGTCAGTATGCGAAGTGTCATCAACATACTGTCAATATCGATACTTGCAATAATCTTCGATTCATCATCAGCGCGCGTCACGATGTCCTGACAGCATATATGTTTACTATCCAGGATTATTCTGAACGGACGCATGATGACAATATACTACACCATGCCATATATACTCTGATGTTGCTGAGATACTATACTTTACTTACTGTCAGATTATACTAACTTACAATAATGAGTGTGGACGCATGAATGCTGTGTGATTGCTTACACACACACACACATTCAACATCACAGATCATTGTATACTCTGCAGCAATTATAGTGTGTGCAAAAAGTCGAGTGTGTTGAGATAAATATTTCTGCAGCAACACACACACATACTTCCAAGTATACACTGTCAAGAGTATATACAGAATGCATGCATTAGATGTGCATTTCACCACCTGTACGCTATTATACTGAGCATCACTGTGATTGTGCATATATCATCCATACAGCTTGATCACGATATCAGCTGTCATGTATACACCAGTTTGATCACGTTAACAACTGGACATATCAATACATGTACATTGCACAAGCATTCTGCAGTGAATGTTATATTTGGAATCCATGTTAGCAAAAAGTGCCTGAAGGTGGTTGTTAACATCATAATTAGCTCGACAAAGTCCTGACATGCATGTCGAGATACATGGGATGGACTTGTTGTTCTATGGTGGATCACTGGAAGGAATGCTCACCTGAGCTGCATGTGAAATAAGCCTATCAACTCATTATTGTGAATGAGAAATATTCAAGATTACAATATCTACTAAGTTGAAATCAATCATGCTAGACTTATTCAGCACGTGGTATGCAGAGCATCTTGCATGATATCATCTTGGTATACTATATATCTTGATAATACCATTCATCATCAGTATAGTGTGTATAGTAAAACGATCACACACATACTCACTTGTAAATAAGTCACTGCCTAAATAAGTCACCATGCTTATGCATTACTTATATAACAAGTGTAAATCACTGACACTACTATTGACATTCACTAATTCAGAAGTGAAATGTTCAACTATATATCAACCATGTGTATGATAATATAGATACCATCCAACAAACACATGTGCGTGTTGGATGTCACTCATGGCGATAGCTAAGGTAACAGGATAAATCTACATGCTGAAGGGCTGGATGGAGAATATCTCCAGACCCGAAGGCAGTATACAGTGTTCAAAAAGCAGCTGGTAACTGCTGAACACTGTCCATACATTCTCACTATCGCTGGAGCAAGAACAACAACCACACAATGCATTGTGATAGTTGACTCAGCTATGATCAGCACGAAAGCATGTACCTACTCAGATCAGTAATCACACATGAACTGACAAGAAGTGGTTGTGGACACACACACACATACAATGTGTTGTGTTGTGTTAAACTGCTTAGATTGTATCAAGCAGCGTCCAGATATATTTGAATCTAGAGATATCACTTTGATATACTCTTGGTGCACAGCCATATGCAGCCAAATATATCTTAGGTTCTGACAAATTATCACTTAATTGGTAAATCCACTTACAGTTGATATACCTAATAAGTCATTGAAAAGTAAGCTAACTTCCATGGGTTTCAAATCAGTAAAACCCATTTTTTGGCTCAACCATAGATGTTGACCATCAGAGATGTTCACAATATTGCCATGAAATATATCATGTGCAAAAGTGACATAAGTCTTAATAGTTCTGTAGCTTGCAACTTCCACACACACTGAGATATGTTACTGAGGTAATAAATCATATGACCAAAAAGCTGTAAAATGGGTGAAAATCATTGGCGATAAATTTCAAAACTGAAATTTCAACCCCATTTTATTTTAGATTGTGATTTTATGCCTATTGGGGTATTAGAAAAACACAATGACCATGGTCATATCTCGTGTAACACCCTAGATATTAGGTGTGTAATATATAGGGGTGTACATATTGGCTGTAACGAAATGCGTGAAAAGTTCACACGTTTAAATTCAAAATGAAAAATTCGGGTTGATTTTTTTTGCTGATCTGATTATTCAGCTATCAATAAATAATCCCTGATTTATGCAGCACTTGTAACACCCTGTAACACCCTAAAATTAAATGTGTGTGTCAGGGGTGTAACATACCTCCTGAAAACCACGTAACACACAGTACAAGATTAAATGCAGTTTTGCTAAAATATCTTTGCAAAAAATATATACTGCTTTAATTTAGCATATATCAGGGTTATTGATCACATGTAACACCCTAAAACTACTGTGTGAGATACGGGTCACTGTAACGTAACATACCCTAAATGCTACCTATATGATCGGTAAAACTTCGTGTTTTGACATACAGGTCATGCTGCAATCAGCACAGACATGACAAATTTCGGGCAACAACCCAAGAACTGTAGGGCGACAACCCCAAAAACTGCAGGGCTACAACCCAAAGACTGTAGGGCTGCAACCCTAAAACTGTAACAGCTGCTTCCTATAAGGATTGCATGCTATATCATGAGGTAAAAGGCAACTGACAACTGCCTATATATTTCACACTTCCTTGAGGGGGGAAGAAGGTGGATATATGTACATACATCACCTCATTATAATATACAGATATACTATATGTATATAACATAGATATATATACTATATATATACCAACACACACTCAGTTAGCTGAAGGCATTTTTGTGTTGTGTTTTGTTTTTTAGATGGCAGAAGAGAAGATACAGATATCCCAGCCATCAATGCAGACCCATCAACATGGTTCTTTGACATATTAGGTTCCTACGATACATTCAGTCGATTCAAGATCCCAAAATGGCTCGCTGGTTACGACAACACCCAGACCAGATTCGACCAGATAGGATACTTCGACAACATCAGTCGAATGAAGCCCGATATGAGCAGATATAGGGATCCTGAAAACGAACCTCAGGAACCAGATGAGGAATATTCCACAGACAATCCTCCACTAGTCTTTACAGATCCTGACGATGATTCTGTTCCAGCACCAGCTCCACCCAGTTTGGTTCCAAAGGTGAAGATGACACCACCTAGGGAATTCAAATCTGGACAGGACGCAGAAGTTTGGTTGGACACGGTGGACCGGTATTTTCAGTTCACGTATCCAGGAGTGCCAGATAAGGATTTGATCACAGTCTTTCTGACCCTCATCCAGACCAATGATCGACACTATTTCCAGGTTGTGGCTAATCAGCCAGATGCCACATATGCAGGAATCAGAGGGATATTCCTCAGCCAATTTGGCAACCCTCACAAGAGATCAGTGGCCAAGAAACACCTGATGGCACTGACTCAAGGGAGCCAAACCTTCTCAGACTATTTGCGCACGTTTACGTCACTCGCTGCTTTAGCAGCAGTTGATCTGAACGATGTGTTAATAAAGGACAGATTTGTCAGCAGTATGGACCCAGATCTCCGCAGACAGTTCCAGTTAAGATACCTGACAGAGCAAGAAAGGAATAATCTGTCGTGGCAACAAACCACACAGATACTGCTAGATTTGAATTATGTCGTTCATTCAAAGCAGTCAGAAACCCTTCATTATCGGGGTCAGAAGGAGCAGTCTCAGTCAGGTGGTCCAGTCAAAAAGGACAAGGACAAAGGACGAGGCAGGAAGCCTTATGACAAATATAGGAACTGGAATCAGAACCAGGGTGGCAGTCAGAACTCAAATGCCAATCAGTATCGGACCAAGGGAAAAGGTGGACAAGGCAAGGGAAAAGGAAAAGGAAAAGGAGCAGCACCAAATCCTCCTCAGTCTTGCCAGCGTTGTGGTCGTGTTTGAACAAGGCTACAATTCAAGCAATTGCAATATCTTTATGGCAGGAAAGATTGACCAGTAAATTAACAGGTTGAGCAACAGCTCCTCCAAATAGTTACTTCAAGTTAGAACCGCCTCCAAATGGGCAGAATTCAAGTCTTATACTTTCAAGGCGCGCAGTTCATATCTCTAATCGATCTGTCCCATGTCGGCTGGCATATCATCATCTGCCACCTATACAAATCCAAATCAGAGAATCTGCATTTTGGACAATCCTAATCAAGACAGTTGATTTCATTGTCCCTTGCTGGTCTTTGCCTTCTTCCTACGAGGAGCCACGTCAAGCACTTCTTCATCCTCACTGTCACTGCTTAAGGTGCATTTCAAATGAGTTATATACTCAGATGTCCAACATCTAGGATATTTCCTGGGTTGCCTCTTCGTCTCTTCGGACACCCCAGCCTTATTTTCACCCATTGAAGTCAATCCAGTATCTGGCCCAGATGGTTTCTTCGATGGTACTTGAACAGTCTCCACCACAGATGCTGGGGCATCCTCAGATATGGCCTCAGACTTCTGCTCGGTGATAGGCTGATCCTCTGGCTGAACAGGTGAGGTCGGGGAGGTGCCCTTTGGCACCCAGATAAGTTCACCCTTATCATCCATGATCAATTGCAGTCCCAGTCTCTTCAACTTTCGAGCTTCAGCTTGTTCTTCAGCATCGTCAGCTACCAAGTCATCGAACTCGCTGACGTCATCCTCGGTGTCATCATATTCAGGCGAGGCAGGCTCCCATTTCGGACTGGCAGTGTCCATGTCATGCTTACTGTTTGTGACACCCGCGTCATCGTTGTCATCCGAACCTGGTAGCTTCTCCTTGCTGTCAGTGACACCCGCGTCATCATTGTCATCAGAATCTGGTAACTTCTCCTTACTCCAGGACACAGCGCCTGTACCCGAATCGTCACTGTCCGTAGGCGCCGAGTGTACAGGCTTACGCCCCGTGTATGGAATTCCACGATATTCGTCATCGTCAATCACAATCGTCGGATTCCAGTACCCAACGCTGCTGAGCGGTAATGAGAATGGCGCTACCGGCGCCTTCAATTGAGTGGCGTCTTCCAGAAACCAGCCGCCGCCCCTATTACGCTCCCAGCGGCGTAGCGCCCCAGAAGGGTGGACGATAATATGCTGTCAGCTATAATCGAGCCCAGGCTTTTGCTCCCAATAGTACGAAGTCAATGGCTCGGGAGTCCCCTTCCGAGCCCATTGCCATTTCACTGCCCCAGTACGCATAAATACAATATGCCAATCGAATGGCTTGGCATGGCTATTGTTCCCTGGGACAACTCCTCCCCTCTTAGCTTGTTAGTACAAAGAGATGATAACTCAGAGTCATTTGTACAGCAGCTAAGATCCAGACACAGATCAGCCATGCGTATGGATGCGTGATATGCTTTTCTGATCGAACAGGTGCTCGAAGAGTTGACGAAGCAATCCAGAGGGCAGAGGGTATACAGCAGTGGAGACTCCCGCTCCTTGTTGCCCAGGATGAGGTCCCAGTTGAGCAGTTTCCGGATGTGATCCCAGAGTCTGTTGGTGAAGACAAGGAGTATCCATCGTACAGTACCGCAGGTCCACTGGAGGAGGCGACTGCGTCCAGATGCAAGTAGGCTTGCGGTAGCCAGTGCCATACATACAGTAAGAGCAATACAACGGGGTAGAACGACCATATCGCAAAAATGAGACACGCGGGTGTCTCATTATTTTCTCATTTTTTTGAAAAGTTATGATAACGAGGTTTTTTCTATATGACTAAATAGCATTTAGAGAGTAGATAATGACACGTTATTTCAAAATTTGAAATTTTAGGGTATAGCTCGAAATTTGGGGTTTCCGGGCGATTTTTCGCCCCGTTTCGGGCGGTGCTCTGACTCGCGTGGCTACTTTGAAGAGTCAAAAACCAGATTTTTCGAAATTCCTTCAAGGACTATTCAAATTAACCCTCATATTTGTCATTCAGAACCCCAAAAACCAATTTGGCAGACAATTCAATGCTTTCTCATTTTTTTCTCATTTACGCCCGCGTGTCTCATTTTTGCCATATGGTCGTTGTAGGTAACCGGCGAACTACGGGTCGAAATCGCAGCGCAAAGGGAAACCTGCCCATCGGATTTTCCATAAACCAATGCTTGGGTTTGAGAAAGTCAAAATTTTGGAGCGTACGGCGTACACAGGCATCAGCCTGTCGCAGTTGTCGCACCCCAGTGGTCTTAGCCTGACTGTATTCGGTGCACGGTGGACTAGCCCAGATGACGTCAAAGTAACCAGGCGCGTAACGCTTGAAGTCCCAGTCCTGAACCTTCTCAGCGTAGGTAGGTTGCCAGCGAGGATCATGATCGACGGTGACCACGGTGCTCTTCGGATAACATGACAGGAAACTTCTCTCCACACTACCTGTACCACTGAAAAGTACTAGTAGTCGCAACTCGCGTGTCGAGACCACAGAGTCCAGAAGAGCTAGATGCGTCACAAAGGCGTCAGAGGAGCGACAGTATTGTTCCCAAGGTAGGCAGTTGTCCAGAGAAGTGGGTTCCCCTTCATCAGAGGTGTCCAGGAAGGTTAGAGCTCTGGCGCGTTCCCGCCTTTGCTTCCGCTGCATTCTGACCTCCTGTAAGGCTTTTTCACGGGCTTGTCCTTCTCGTGATAGTCTCAGTTGTTCGAACTCTGTGAGCTGTTCGAGTTCACCCCCGTAGTTCAACGACTCACGGGTCTTCCAGGAGTCATGAGCATTAGAGTACCCAGTCCAGCGAACCAGAAATTCTTCTACTTCCTTGGCTCCTTTCATAGGTTTCACTCTTCGAGCCAGAATCTTAGACACATGGGTCTGGGATTGTCCATCCACGAGAACCTTGGCAGGAGTAGGTATTTGCCGACGCAGCGCAAAAGATTCATCCGCGGCGCGGTATTCCTTGAGGCGATGCTGCGCAAAAAACATCGTGGATACGTCATTTAGGGGGTAACTTGAGCCGATAAGCCACCGGAGCACCTCTGTCAATTTCGGGTAGCTCTCGCTGCTGGTCACTGAAGAACCTCTCGGTGATGGGTAAGGGCCCGTGCCAGCGAGGTCCCAGCTTCCTGAAGGATTCGCGGTTCATGATATTTTCCGTGAGATGCTTAGCATCTATCCAGACCAAGTCTCCCAACTGAAAGGATTTGGTGGTGTGACGCTGGTCAAACTGATGTCGCTGGCGTTGCTGTGCCAGTTCCAGCTTAGTGCGGGCGTCCTCCAGTTGAGCCGCGAATTTACTAGCCATCTCGTGGGCGGTACCTTCTCCACCCTTACGCTTAGAGTGTTGTCCAGCAGCCGCTTGCAGGAACAAGTCCAGCTGCGACATAGGCGAGTGCCCCAAGACCAACTCAAACGGGGTAAAGCCAGTTACATCGCTCCGCGTATCGTTTATGGCGAACTCTACGTTAGCACACCACAAATCCCAGTCCTCTGGATTGCTGCCTACGAAGGACCGTAGCATGTCTTCTACCACGCGGTTGGTATGTTCAGCTTGTCCGTCCGAACGAGGGTTGTAAGGCGTGGTGGAGGCCACTTTGGTTCCCATAAGTCTCATCAACTCCTTCCACATAGCATCCTGAAAACGGGGTTCGCGGTCAGAGACCATCTTCATAGGAGTGCCATGTAGTTTCCAGATGTGGTCGAAGTAGATTCGAGCTATCTATAACCTCAGCGGAGCTGTCCTGGAAGTTCAATGGGATGATGTGAACCATTTTGCTGAGCTTACAAGTGAAAGTAGCAAAGGCATCGTGATTCCGCGCCGTGACTGGCAGTCCAGTGACAAAGTCCACACTGACCACTTGCCATAGTCGCGTAGGAATAGTGTGTGGATTCAGCAATCCATCCGGGTAGGAATTTCTCGGTCGCACCGCTTGACAGATAGTGCAAGATGAAACCCAGCGTCCCACATCTTCCGCTGCCCCTTTCCACCAGAAGCGTCGCAGTACTCGTTCCAGAGTTTTGTCCCTGCCCGCGTGTCCAGCTGAAACAGATGCACGCGCTTCTTGCAGCACTACCTCGCGAAGTGGGGAATCTTCTCCCAGTACCAACTGATAGCGTCCAGCGCTCACCCTCCACAACACATCTCCCACCACGCAGAAGTCACGAGTGCGTTGATGCGGAGCTTCTTGGATTTCCTTCCTTAAAGTCTGTGGCTACTATCCCGAGATCCTTGTGGGAGGACCTAGAACGCTCTAGATCCTCCCACAAGGATCACTTTTTCAATAATTTATTTAGGCGCCCCACGAGCTTTCTACAAGTCAACACCAAGAAATACTTTCCACATAGGACCTATATTAAGTAGTATGATGCGTGGTTTGACGAGAATCCATCACATATACTCCTAGCTAATGCATTTATAGCATGCCCCAACCAAATTTTGAATTGCTACGTTTTTAAAAGCTTCAAAACCGGGGTGCATCTTCCACAATTTTTTGCCAATCGTATATCGATCCTTTGCCACCATAGACATGGTATATCTCAAGGTATGCATGTATATTAATCATGTTTGGGTCAAAATACGACTTGGATAGTGTATATTGGACACATCACACGAACGCGGTCACATGGGTAAGATATACACATTCCTTAAGTATGGGAGTAATTTCGCATTTTGGGCGTAAATCTTGGTCCACTTTAAGCTTTGAGGCTATATCTTTGCCTTGTTGAGCACTTCAGTACTTTAATATGACTTCCAAGTCTCCTTGGGATTTTTGGGGGATTTTTTGAACGGTTAGAACTACCGCTAGAGGTTCTAGAATGCGATTTTCAGACCCTAATTATGATGGAAATATTGAATTTTGACGGTACTACACCATGTCATGCGCATATGCGGCGATTAATCCGGCTAGTATGATATTCAAGGGCTTACAAAATTAGTTTTGGTCATATCCTCGAGGGTTAACAACATACGCACCAACCCGAGCTCGTGCAGCAAGGCCTAGAGTTGTCGGTACCCTAGATCCTTGCGGTAGGATCTAGCATTTTAATTAAAATTCTGTGAAAGCACCCACCCAAACCACAATGAGATTAAAGGTTAAACCATCGACATTTCAAGCAAAACAATGTGATAGATAATTCAAACGGGTCATAAATATTGCCCCAAAGCATATGCCGGGCCACTATATACGATATACAAGGTCGCCATGCCCATTTGCGCTAGATCCTTGTACGAGGATCTGGATTAAGGATAGTAGTCATCTGTAGTGGACCAGGTCGCCCATATTCCGCTTGCAGCGCTTTGAGAAACTGGCCTCCTGATATCTGCTGATGCAGGTCTCGAACGCTGGCCGCTTCTCCAGTACGCACGATAGAAGGGGGTGAACTCGTCTTCCTTTCCCGCTTGACACGCTGTCGAGCTGGCGGGGCGTACACCACTAACAGGGGCCAAGGAAGATCCAGAAGGGCTCCATCCGGGGCAGCGAACATCTGTACAGGTTCTCCTTGAGCGTCATGGGTAGGAATAATGTACTCCACTCTCATTCCCGCAGATCTGAACAACTGCCGCCACTGGGGCATGCGAGACTGAAAGTCAGGAAGGACAAAGAGAGCTGAAGTATTCTCAGGGTCCAGACGCCATTCTTCCACATATCTCCTCAGTACGGCCTCGATGGTCAAATGGTTGGAGGAGAAGGGAGGATTGCACCAGACGTTCAACCCTTGCCAGTTTTCCTTCAAGCAGTCCGTCCAGTAGCGATTGACCTGACGATTCTTTCCTCCCAAGTCGCAACAGGCGTCCACCTCGAAAGGTCCATATTCTTGACTCAAGAAGTCGAACATGTCCGCACGGAACTTCCAGTCCTGTCGGTCGCTGGGCTCCAGGAGTCTGGTTGAGGCCTCGCTGCACTTCGGCGTCGCTGAGTGATCAGCAGGGGTCTTCCTGGGAGAAGGAAAGGATTATAAGTCCAATCCCGTTAAGCAGGGCCACTCTGTTTGTTTTAAAACAAGCCCCCGGTGAAATAACTCCGGAAACAAACACGGGCTCCCCGTTGCCGCCTATGATCCTCCCAAGTAGCTTCAGGAGGGGAGGAAGGGTTGGGTGCACTATATAAGGCCGAGAATCGTTCGATTATAAATTGTTAAATCGTGGGATCATCGTTCGCAAAGGCGTCGACGGCTAGCGCAAATAATCCGTAACGTATACCTCGGATACCTTGAATCGTCACTCTGACGCACGATACGTGTGGATCAATCAGTAATCCAGCGTCAATCTGTATCACGAAACGCAATTCATTGAACCTTGAATCGTCACTCTGCAATACGATACGCAATTCAAAGGGGGCTACATCCTAAGAACTGTAAGGCTAATGCCTAAGGTGACGGACTAAAGTGGACTCAGTCCCCCCCCAATATCCTAAAACCACCATGAGGGACGCCTCAAATCGGTGTAAGAAGACTGGTACCAGCAAGAAGCAACAACAACAAAGACATCAAAGACATATACAAAGGTATGCCCGTTGTGAGGTCACAACTCTTTTAAGAGGGGAGATCTGTCAGGGTTATGACCGATGACACATGTGTCATACATGTCATACGTGTCATACATGTCAGACATGTCATACCATGTCATGTCATGTCATATATCATTATGACAGACAGTCGTCAGACAGTCGTCAGACAGTCGTCAGTACGGTCGACTATGACTGTACATGTCATCGAGATGAGACGTCACATCATCTGTCATTTATTCAAGGAAAGACTTGAATGATACCTGTCATCGAGAGTTCGTATGTCGCGGACTCGAGATGGCAAATCAAGATCCATCTTGAAGAACCGAAATGGTTCGGAGAAATATGCATCTTTGCTTCTAGCATGTTCTGAATAAGCATGCGCAGTATCATGTGGCGAACGCATTATTCGTTTAGCCGATACTGGTCGTTCAACCAATGTCTTGGGTTCACAACCCGATTGCGGTGCCAACTATGAGTTGGGGGACATCTGGTATATGAGCTAGCGTTGTGTTAGAGCAGGATCTTCTGTCCGAAGTCTGCACTCATACCCGCACATATCTACACGCGTGTTGCTGTTCCTTAACACCGTGTTATTTGTCTTAAACATAAAGATATACTAAGGCTCGCCTGCGCAAGCCTTAAGAACAACATTAGAGTAAAATAATATTTTAGAAATGAAAAGAGACTAAATTGCCTAACTTGGTTTATTTGCTTGACATGCTTACTTGCGTTCTAACTTCACATGTTTGACAAAATAACTTGCTTTGCTCCGCATTTGCAAACTTAAAGCATTACAAAATATGGGGGAGTGGGGGACTCTACAATGTGGGAGTGGGGGACTGCGTAATTCGCCACCAGTTTTCTTGTATATTAAAACTTTCCGTCATCGATGACAGATATTTTTTTGCGCACAGATTCTTGTCGTAAAATGTAAACTTTGTTATATTACTGTCATCGATGACATCACAACTAGTTTTATTCAAATCTACCTTCTTTATTTATTTATTTTATTTATATTTAGAAATTTAAAATAAAACAGCCGACAACCGCTAGCTCACCGACTCGAGTTTACGACGCGCGCACGGACTTCTCTTAAATACAGAAGAAACGCAGACAGAAAACATTAAACGCGCAAACACTTAAACAACTACGCCGAACAAGTCTCAAGAAAGATGCCTTCTGTTTACAAGTTTGTTGATTATAATGTTGCAGGCGCTCACGACAGGGAGATGATTGCAACCCACCGCATTCAACACTTGCGCTGCAATGATTGTCAGCTTGAGCAGTGGCGCCTTTCGACTCATTACAACGGGCGCAACTTTGGAAGAACAGACGCCGGGTTCGCCAGTTGGCGCTTCGTTCGTCGCACCCGGTCTCATTTAGTTTTTGAATTGATGGAGCGCGATGGAGACTACCCCGACCGTGCTGGTAACGAGTGGATTACACCGCGGACCATGATTGTCCCTGCAGACATTCCTGGTGGGACTCCAGGCTCTCATCTGACGCTTTTATATTTGCTTGATTGTCCCCGCCTCTGGACTCAGCCGACCTGTAACTGTTGTAGGCCGTTCAGTAACTCTGAACGTTTTGAGCATCTCTGTACCGCATGCACTTGTGAGAGGTAGGTGACCTTTATAGTTTACTGGATTACTTTATAGTGTACCGGATGCACTTGTGAGTTGTAGGTAAACTTTACATTCAGCCACTAGTCTTTTGTATATTAAAAGTTTTCGTCATTGAGGACAGATATATTTTATGTGCTTATTTTCTTGCTGTAAAAAAGTGTGTAAGTGTTTATTCTTGGTGTTTTAGGGAGGACAGTGTGTTCACAACTTGAAGCTTTCCGTCATCGATGACACAAACCTTTTTTTACACGCTAATTCAACTTGATAAATGTGATAAACTAGATATTTCCGTCATCGATTACAGATAAACTTTCCGGTCTTAGATTTACATAAAATATTATGCTTAATGAAATATGTTCAAAATAAATTAATGTTGGCTTCACCGCGCTTTCTTTAGCGCGCGCGCGCGTTCCGCGCTGTTTATTTAGTGCGCAACAGTTTTGCGGTAAATTCAAAATAGCCTTAAATAACTTCTTCAACACTTATTTCCGCAGAATAGTTGTTTACGGTTTGAAGATGAGCGAGGAAACAAAGTACGTTGATTTCTTTTGGGACAACCCAAATGGCGAGCGTTGGTGCCGTTCTGTTCGAACTGTTAAGGTTCTGGATGCACGTTTTGTAATTCATGAAGAGGTTTACGCCGCTTTTGGATTCGACCCAAAGTCCGGCTTAGCTTTGTCTAAATCAGCTCGAAACGAATTTGAAAGTGACGAAGATCTTTACAGGGTTGACCCTTCTTACGGTTACGTTGTTTTTGGTTGTTTACCTGACGAGGAAAACGATGCTGTCGAAAACGAGTTTGTAGCCGAAAAGGACTGTTCACCTCAAGGTACTCCAGAAAACGAGTTTGTAGCCGAAAAGACTTGTTCGCCAGTTGGAACTCCGGAAGGTTCGCCTAGAACTGAAGTCATAAATCTAACAGATTCTCCAGAGACTCCCTCACCTCACACAATGATCTCTCCAAGTTCATTGATGAAAACACCAGTTGTAAACCTTGAGGAGAGTTCTTTCAAGTACGCAGACACATTTCCTCCTGGGTGTTTATTCACAAAGCCGATCCCAGCTGATGTTGATGGCGAAGTCAGTTACGGGGCACATTTTGACAAAACTGCTTCCAGTGATTGTCGTGGTACCGCACTTGGTACCCTACCATATTTCCGTGTGAATCGGTCGTGGTCACACTTTACGAAATGGACTTGTACAAAAGTTTCAAGTAAATGGACTGCTTTGAAGGCAAAGGTCACCGTAAGAAAAGCTTTCTGTCTTGGTGAAGCTGTTTGTAACAACCCGGACTGCGACTATTTAAAAAACATATTCGATAAGAAGTACGTGCAAGAGGTGCGTTAATTACACCAATTGGCTTTTCAATTTTATTTGTGGCAATTCTATTATATACTCTTTGAAACATGTTCCAGGTGAAGCATGTCGTCGGGGTAAATAAGAGGCGCGAGCCGTTTGAGACGCCTGTTTGCGAAAAGTGCACTGGACAAACGACTCTCATTTTTTGTGCTTGTGAGCAGGAAGTCTTCTATTGGTCTTCCATTGTCCATTCCCTTCCCTCTTTTCCCTGCATGGGTTCTTATTACACATCCTCCTTTCCTGCCTTTGCTAATGGCGTTTGCTATCATTTTGGTGGTCTCATCTGACCTGCTTATTACCATGTTCTTTATTTCCCTTTCTGTGCACCCCCCTAGCACATGGGCTGTGCGTATGAAGCCATCCTGCCCGTCCAGATTATCCGCGAGTTGTAGTGCAATGTCAGAGAAAGTTGTTGGGTACTGGAGAATTTGTTTCTCATAAGTGCCAGTTTTGTCCAGTTAAACGTTGCGTGTTCGCTCTGATGCCAGCGCATTTCAATATTTCGAGACCCCCTACTGATGGAACTATAGAAGGGCAGCCCCGGCTGCTGTATAAAGTGCGATACCCTTGGGACGGGGACGAGGAGGAGCTGTGGCAGCATGAGGTGCTAGCTGGTGTCCTACACTTTTCGGTAGAGAAAGACCGTAGCTGCCGCATGGTGAAAACCAAGTAGTGGACAACTAGGCAAATACATACCTCACCAACCGTAATTCATGAAGACATATGTTTATAACAGATGTATGCGTGCGTATTGTGTGTGCGTATTGTGTGTGCGTATTGTGTGGAAATATAGTAATATATAATAGGGATAAGTCCAGATTGGGTGTAGACAATTCATTATAATCCAGATTGGGTGTAGGCACTTCATTTTAATCTAGATTGGGTGTAGGCACTTCATTTTAATCTAGATTGGGTGTAGACACTTCATTTTAATTTGCCATTGGGTGTAGA
>LGRX02000619.1:8799-57144 GCA_001247695.2 Cymbomonas tetramitiformis | reverse complement strand
GTATCACGATTTTCATGATAGCACTAAATTGCTTCATACATGCAGCATGCGCGATGGTCACTAATTTACAGATGCAGCATGCGCGATGGTCACTAATTTACAGATGCAGCATGCGCGATGGTCGCATATTTCTACAGAAAGTCAATCGCAGCATGCGCGCGCTTGTATGAATCACTTTCAAAAATTGTCCAGAATGATATATTACATAGTTGTCATCGGCAGAATTTTGATTCGTATACATGTCAGCGCTCGCATTCGTATGCGACGTACATCAGTGATTTTTGCAATGCAATTCCTGCTGGACTTCGGGTTTAGGCTTAGTTATTATGGGCTCTGACTAGCCCCTAGCCTGACCCTGCTTCCGTTTCGTGTCCGTGACATCCTAGCACTGTACTGTACAGTAGTACAGTACAGTAGTACAGCCATTGTTACTGTCTGGGTTTCCGAGAGCATAAAGCTCCGGCCAGACACTGTTTATGTGATTATTCAGTTTCATGCTTAGCAGGCTTAGCCGGACAGCGTATCTGTCTTCCTCGCAGGTTATAGGCCGCACCGGCTTTCCGGTGATTCTGATGATGGCACAGCGCCTTGCTGTTGCCATGTTCGGCTAAGTAGGACGTAGGAGGGGTTGAGCGCCCACTTGGGCGGTGGTGAAAGACTCTTACGGTATGGCCTTTTGACTTGGCAGTGGTGGCGGCACGCATTGTGCTCGCCTTCGCTGCACAGGAGATCAGTTGGTGACGGGTTATTTTTATTTTACGAGAAGCATCGTCGCAGCGAGAGTTAATCTGTTTCGTGCGCCGCTGGCTCCGGCGAGGTCGTTCCACACGTCACTGATTTTGGCCGCTCTCATGGTTTCGCTTACGACCTGTGAATTTTTGATCTGTCAGCTGAGACTTCTACAAGCTGTCTGGCCGCTGTAAGCGTTCTTCCACCATCTCCCTGTTTAGCTCAGCCTTCTCCCCTGTCTCTATCTATCATGGTTACCACGACGAACAACATGACGCGGTCTCGCGTCCGTAGACTAGAAACTATTTTCGATGATGTGGGTGCGCAGCATTCTGCGACGCCACACACCCCGCAGCTGCCGGCTCCGACCACCGCAGCTGCGAGAGAAGTTTTGGACAAGTGTAAGCAGCTGGCCCGTGAAAATTTCGACAGGAAGGTTGCAAAAACCGTTGCCACGAAGATTCTTGGCGACAAATCGGAGCGCTTTGCAGGGACAGAGGCAGATGCTGTGGACATTTTTTTCACAATTAATGCATGAGCTCCGCACTCAGTTTGTGCTTCAGTCGACGGCGTTTGCTCCCCTGTTTGACTTGACTGACATGGCAGTTGAGGCGAGACATGAGGCAAATGAATTATTGCTTTCGGCTCTGACATTTCTGGCTCGCCCTGGCTCGCCTGCCCGTGACTGGCTTGAGGCCTCTGGGTCTGACGTTCCTGGAGATGGCAAGCGTGCTGCCCTTGAGGTGGTACGCATGCTCCAGGAACGTTCAGAGCCCTTTGACTCTTTTGAGTTGCTGCTGGCGGTCCGCATCCCCAGCAGCAAAGATCCTGACCGTGGCATCCGCGAGTTCAATGGCCTGTTGAGGGACGTTCAGCGTTCCCACAACTTGCCAGAGGACGCGGTGAAACGGCAGTTTCTCAAGGCTCTCGGCAATTCGGCTTTGTACCGTGATTTGGCTAATTCCTTGGCTCGGGCTGACCAGCGGCAAGGCGTGTCTCTCTTGACTATTCAGGCTCGTGTGCGGGAGCAGTTCCGCCACGGCCTGCAAGTCTCTGACACCCCTGTGTCTGCTCTGTCATTCGGCGATGGCGCGTCTGACCTGGCTGCGGCGTTGTCCAGTCTGCAGAAGCAGCTGGAGCGCATGCAACAGGACATTCGTGACCTCAAGCGGCAGAAGCGGAAGGAGCCTTCGCCTGCGGGCAAGCACCTTACCCGCTCTGCTGCTAAGCATCATCGTGCTGGTGTGAAGCCGCTTGGCACCGCTCCTCTTGTCTCATTTGACAAGAAGAGTGGTGCCTTCGTGCCCCGCTGCAAGAATGCAGTGTGTGCGCAGAGTGGTTTGAAGCACTGGCATGCTGAATGCCCCAACGGCGGTCCTCACTCTGCCCACTATTGTGGTGCAGTTGAGGACTACGAGGCTGACTGCCTGGCTGTTCGTTTCCAGCGTTTTTATGACGCGGGGGATGAGCACGCCTTCGAGTCGCTCTGCACGATGGAGGGTCGCCCAGAGGTGTGCGAGCTGTCGGCGCATTCCTTTGTGCCGGCTGAGCCCACATCTCTGAAGCACTTTCGGGATGCGGCGACTTCCGCTCAGGATGCGGCGGCTGACGATGACGGCGAGGCTCACTTTCCTCTAGCCACATTCCACTCGGGTGCACGAGATTCGATTCCGCCGCCGCCTGCGGTTCGGGATCCCTCTGCACTCGTGGCTGGTGGTGTGCCTACGGCTCATGACCCACCGGTAGCTGTGCCTGGCTTTCTCGGCTTGCCTGGTTCTGTCCCATCGCTCCAGCTTGGCGACACTGCACCGGCTCCGCTGTTTGCTGGCATGACGATTGAGGCTTCTGACATTGGCTCTGAAGGCTCTGACAACAACCGGCTTTCTGACAATGACTCTGACGGCGGGCAACGAGTGGCTTTTGACTCCTTCGGCGCTCTTGAGCATGGCTCTGACAGGGCGGGGAGCATCGCCAGCAGCAGCTCCGGTGTACCGTCCGCGGGCTCCGCCGAGCTTTATCCGATGTGCGTTGATGTCTTCGGTTCTCTGCTGTTCTCTGTTGGCCAGTGCTACGGCATCTCTGGTTGCCGTGGGCGGTGGTGACAGGGGCCTGGTTGAGCCCGGAGTCACCGTCCATCGGTCTACTGGAGATCTCTTTGCTTCGGATCCGCCACTTGGCTTTCTGGACATCCGTGATTGGCCGCCCGACGATCGAGTTTTCTTGTCTCTTTCTTCAAAGTTCAAACCGCCATGGGAATCTACTTATCAGAATTCTTCACTTGATTTCCTCTCTGCTGTGGAACCGCCTTGCCCACTTGGGTCTGGTGGTGCTCAATTTACAGACAACTTGCATTTCACTTCGGGACTCTTCTGTATTTACATCCCAACCGCTGAACTCGGCTCTGCTGACCAGCCTCAAAGTGGCTGAGTTTCTTGGCATCTATCCTGGCAGCTTGATTAGCTTTAGCCCAGTAGTGGGATGACCGGGTCAAGACCCCGGCACCCAGCTAGAAGTGATCGGTTTCCACCGAAGTGAATGTTAGGTGTTTGTTTGTATCTCGTGGCTGTATGTGCTGTACCTGCTTTGCTAGGTAGTCACACCCACGGGTGGTGTGCTGGACTTCGGGTTTAGGCTTAGTTATTATGGGCTCTGACTAGCCCCTAGCCTGACCCTGCTTCCGTTTCGTGTCCGTGACATCCTAGCACTGTACTGTACAGTAGTACAGTACAGTAGTACAGTCATTGTTACTGTCTGGGTTTCCGAGAGCATAAAGCTCCGGCCAGACACTGTTTATGTGATTATCAGTTTCATGCTTAGCAAGCTTAGCCGGACAGCGTATCTGTCTTCCTCGCAAGACATAAACAAACACCTAACATTCACTTCGGTGGAAACCGATCACTTCTAGCTGGGTGCCGGGGTCTCGACCCGGTCATCCCACTACTGGGCTAAAGCTAATCAAGCTACCAGGGTAAATGCCAAGAAACTCAGCCACCTTGAGGCTGGTCAGCAGAGCCGAGTTCAGCGGTTGGGATGTAAGTACAGAAGAGTCCCGAAGTGAAATGCAAGTTGTCTGTAACCGATTGAGCACCACCAGACCCAAGTGGGCAAGGTGGATCCGTTGCCGAAAGCAAATCAACGGAAGAAGTTAGACAAGCAGGATCCCACGGCGGTTTGAACTTTGAAGAAAGAGATGTAAGAACTCGATCGTCAGGCGGCCAATCACGGATGTCCAGAAAGCCAAGTGGCGGATCCGGAGCAAAGAGATCTCCAGTAGACCGATGGACGGTGACTCCGGGCTCAACCAGGCCCCTGTCACCACCGCCCACGGCAACCAGAGATGCCGTAGCACTGGCCAACAGAGAACAGCAGAGCACGAAGACATCAATGCACACCGGAGAAAACTCGGCGGAGCCCGTGGACGGCACACCGGAGCTGCTAGTGGCGATGCCCCCCTGTCAGAGTCATGCTCAAGAGTGCCGAAGGAGTCAAAAGCCACTCGTCGCTCGCCGTCAGAGTCATCGTCAGAGCCTTGGTCGTCGTCAGAGCCTCAGAGCCAATGTCAGAAGTCTCAATCGTCATGCCAGCAAACAGCGGAGCCGGTGCAGAGTCGCCAAGCCGGAGCGATGGGACAGAACCAGGCAAGCCGAGAGAGCCAGGGACAGCCACTGGTGGGTCATGAGCCGTAGGCACACCACCAGCCACGAGTGCAGAGGGATCCCGAACCGCAGGCGGTGGCGGAATCGAACCCCGTGCACCCGAGTGGAACGTGGCCAGAGGAAAGTGAGCCTCGCCGTCATCGTCAGCTGCCGCATCCTGAGCGGAAGCCGCCGCATCCTGAAAGTGCTTCAGAGATGTGGGCTCAGCCGGCACAAAGGAATGCGCCGACAGCTCGCACACCTCTGGGCGACCCTCCATCGTGCAGAGCGACTCGAAGGCGTGCTCATCTCCCGCGTCATAGAAACGCTGGAAACGAACAGCCAAGCAGTCAGTCTCGTAGTCTTCAACTGCACCACAATAGTGGGCAGAGTGAAGACCGCCGTTGGGGCATTCAGCATGCCAGTGTTTCAAACCACTTTGTGCACACACCGCATTCTTGCAGTGGGGCACGAAGGCACCACTCTTCTTGTCAAACGAGACAGGAGGAGCGGTGCCAAGCGGCTTAACACCAGCACGATGATGCTTAGCAGCAGAGCGGGTAAGGTGCTTGCCCGCAGGCGGTGCTCCTTCCCGTTTCTGCCGCTTCAGGTCACGAATGTCCCGCTGCATGCGCTCCAGCTGCTTCTGCAGACTGGACAACGCCGCAGCTAGGTCAGACGCGCCATCGCCGAATGACAGAGCCGAAACAGGAGTGTCAGAGACTTGCAGGCCGTGGCGGAACTGCTCCCGCACACGAGCCTGAATAGTCAAAAGAGACACGCCTTGCCGCTGGTCAGCTCGAGCCAAGGAATTAGCCAAGTCACGATACAGCCACGAATCGCCGAGAGCCTTCAGAAACTGCCGTTTCACCGCGTCCTCTGGCAAGTTGTGGGAACGTTGAACGTCCCTCAACAGGCCATTGAACTCACGGATGCCACGGTCAGGATCTTTGCTGCTGGGGATGCGGACCGCCAGCAGCAACTCAAAAGAGTCAAAGGGTTCCGAACGCTCCTGGAGCATGCGCACCACCTCAAGGGCAGCGCGCTTGCCATCTCCAGGAACGTCGGACCCAGAGGCCTCAAGCCAGTCACGGGCAGGCGAGCCAGGGCGAGCCAGAAATGTCAGAGCCGAAAGCAGCAGTTCATTTGCCTCATGCCTAGCCTCCACAGTCATGTTGGCCAAGTCAAACAGGGGAGCAAACGCCTGTGACTGGAGCAGAAACTGTGTGCGAAGCTCATGCATAAGCTGTGAAAAAATGTCCACTGCGTCCGTCTCTGTACCAGCGAAGCGCTCCGATTTGTCACCAAGAATTTTGGTGGCAACAATTTTGGCAACCCTTCTGTCGAAACTGTCTCGAGCCAGCTGCTGACATTTTTCAAGAACTTCTCTCGCAGCTGCGGTGGTCGGAGCCGGCAGCTGCGGTGTTTGCGGTGTCGCTGAGTGCTGTGCACCCACATCGTCAAAAATCGTCTCCAATCTACGGACGCGTGAACGCGTCATTCTATTTGCTGTAGTAACCATGATAGAGAGACAGGGGAGAAGGTTGAGCTGAACAGGGGGATGGTGAAAGAACGCTTACAGCGGCCAGATGCTCTGCAGAAGTCTCAGCTGAATGGATCGTGATTCACAGGTCGTAAGCGGAAGACGCAAGAGCGGCCAAAATAAGTCACGTGTGGAACGACCTCGCCGGAGCCAGCGGCGCACGAAACAAATCAACTCTCGCTGCGACGATGCTGCCGTAAAATAAAAACAATCCGTCAACAACCGATCTCCTGCGCAGCGAAGGCGAGCACAATGCGTGCCGCCATCACTGCCAAGCTAAAAGGCCATACCGTAAGGGCAATTCACCACCGCCCAAGTGGGCGCTCAACCCCTCCTACGTCCTACTTAGCCGAACATGGCAACAGCAAGGCGCCGTGCCATCATCAGAATCACCGGAAAGCCGGTGCGGCCTATAACCTGCGAGGAAGACAGATACGCTGTCCGGCTAAGCTCGCTAGGGAACAAACTGATAATCACATAACTTGTGTCTGGCCGGAGCTTTATGCTCTCGGAAACCCAGACAGTAACAATGACTGTACTACTGTACTGTACTACTGTACAGTACAGTGCTAGGATGTCACGGACACGAAACGGAAGCAGGGTCAGGCTAGGGGCTAGTCAGAGCCCATAATAACTAAGCCTAAACCCGAAGTCCAGCATATATATACATAATTACCTCATTATAATGTACAAATGTACTGTATACAAATATACTATACGTATATAACATATATATATATATATATACCACACACACACACTCAGTTAGCTGAAGGCATTTTTTGTGTTGTGTTTTGTTTTTTAGATGGTGGTATTCGAAGAGGAAGAACCAGAAATCCCAGCCATCAATCCAGATCCAGCAACATGGCTTTTCGACATCTTAGGCTCCTATGATTCATACAGCCGGTTCAAGGTTCCTAAGTGGATCGCTGGTTATGACAACACTCAAACCAGATTCGACCAGATAGGATACTTCGACAATATCAGTCGTATGAGGCCCGATATGAGCAGATATAGGGATCCTCAGAATCAACCGAAGGAACCAGAAGTTGAGTATACAGAAGACAATCCTCCAATAGTCTTTACAAATCCTGACGATGATTCTGTTCCAGCACCAGCTCCACTGGTTGGTTCAATTTGGTTCCAAAGGTGAAGATGACACCACCTAGGTAATTCAAATCTGGACAGGACGCAGAAGTTTGGTTGGACACGGTGGACCGGTATTTTTAGTTCACGTATCCAGGAGTTCCAGATAAGGATCTGATCACAGTATTCCTGACCCTCATCCAAACCAATGACCGACACTATTTCCAGGTCGTGGCTAATCAACCAGATGCCACATATGCAGGGGTCAGAGGGATTTTCCTCAGTCAATTTGGCAACCCTCATAAGATATCAGTGGCCAAGAAACACCTGATGGCACTGACTCAAGGGAGCCAAACCTTCTCAGACTATTTGCGCACGTTTACGTCACTAGCTGCTTTAGCAGCAGTTGATCTGAACGATGTGTTAATAAAGGACAGATTTGTCAGCAGCATGGACCCAGATCTCCGCAGACAGTTCCAGTTAAGATTCCTAACAGAGCAAGAAAGGAATAATCTGTCGTGGCAACAAACCACACAGATACTGCTCGATTTGAATTATGTCGTTCATTCGAAGCAGTCAGAGACCCTTCATTATCGGGGGCAGAAGGAGCAGTCGTCAGGAGGCCCAGTCAAAAAGGACAAGGACAAAGGGCGTGGCAGAAAGCCATATGACAAATACAGGAACTGGAATCAGAACCAGAGTGGCAGTCAGAACTCAAATGCCAATCAGTATCGGACCAAAGGGAAAGGTGGAAAAGGCAAGGGCAAAGGGAAAGGAAAAGGAGCAGCACCAAATCCTCCTCAGTCTTGCCAACGTTGTGGTCGTGTTGGTCACATCGCAAAGGATTGTTTTTCCACCAAGACCCCAGATGGAAAAGATATCAAGGACACGCCACCAGCTCAGAATCCTTTCCAGCTCAGGAGACAGCAGCAACAGAATCAGGGTGCTAAGGATGGGTCCGGCAAACTCATCAATACGATCAACACCCTGGTTAAGGAGCTCAAGAGTCAGCACATCATCAATGCAGCAGTTGCAACTCCAGCTCCAGTTCCAGCTTCAGCTCCAGCTCCTCAGGGAAACTCTCAGGGTACTGCACAGGTACCGGTGTTGAGAGCACCCCGAGGGTAGATCAGCCTGAAGATGCCACTGAAGCAAGTGGTCGGGTTGAGAGTATCTCAGAAGAAGTCCTTTCCAGTCTGACATTGCAGTTTCAGCAGATGGACACTCCCTCAGAGCACATCGCACAGATGCAGTCTCAGACAGCACAGCTGAAATCACAGAAGAAGCTGTTGTTGTACAAAGGGAAAGTATATGGACAGAGTACTCACATATTGGTAGATCCAGGAGCTACATCGTCTTTCATTGACAGACAGTTCGCTGCTCAGCTTGGTATAGCACCCACAGATTCTTCATCATTTTCAGTGGGATTGGCTGGAGGAAGCCAACTACCATGCACATCCTATCTTCCCAAGGCTACATTTACGCTGGGTAAGTATAAGGATACAGAAGATTTCTACATCATTGACATGAAACCATTCACTGTCATTCTGGGTCAAGATTCGTTGGAGAGGAGAAATCCACACATTGACTTCCAGACCAAAAATCTGACGATCACTAGGAAGCATTCATCAGGCTCCAGTATTCGCACAGTTTTATCCAGAGTTGAACAGACTCCAGGCTCAGATGACCTTCCTGAAATGGAATTGGTCAGCGCCAACACCATGAGAAAGCACCTTCGTCGTATTCGATCCAGTGGTTCGGCTGAAGAAGCCGTAGCTTATCTCTTCTTTCTCTCAGAGGTCGACGGTGAACTGGTCTTTACAGCATCAGACACAGACACCACTATGGAAGACCCAGAGGTCACAACAGCACGTGATCAGATGAGAGAAGACTTTTCAGACATATTCCAGGAGGATCTTCCAGCTGGTCATAGGCCAGAACGGTTTGAAGGTGGTTATCATCGAATCAACATTGAACCTGGGCACACGCCGCCATCGCAGCCAGTACGTACAATTCCAGTGCCCATGATGGAAGAGCTCAAACGACAGATCATCAAATATGTCGACTTGGGTATCCTTCGTCCGTCATCATCTCCATATGGATGTCCTATCATTTTTGCTCCTAAGCCAGGTGGGAAGTGGAGGATGTGCTGTGACTATCGAGCCCTTAATAACATCACAATTAAGGACACGCATCCATTGCCACCTCACGACACCCTTCTTGAACAGCTAAAAGGTGCACGATGGTTTAGAAGATTTGACTTCAGTCAGTTTTTCCATCAGATCCCTATACATCCAGATGACATTCACAAAACAGCTATTCGCACCAGATACGGTTCCTATGAGTGGACAGTTATGCCTTTCGGATTGACCAATGCTCCTGCAACAGCTCTACGTGTAGGAAATCGGGCATTCTTCGACTTCATCGACCAGTTTCTTGTCATTTTCATGGATGATACTATCGTATACAGTCCGGATTTTGACAGCCACGTGAGTCATGTCCGGCAGTTCCTCCAGCGTTGCAGAGAACACCAGTTCTTCATCAGGCCTTCCAAGGTGGAGTTGTTCGTCAGATCTATAGACTTTATCGGACATCACATCTCTGAAGCAGGCTTGTCCACCATCGAAGCCAGAATCCGAGCAGTCATGGCAATTCAGCCTCCAGTGTCTTATGGTCCTACCGTTGGAAAGCAGCCTCTACGCCGTATGGCTAAAGATGGCAAGTCATCCCTTCGGTCATTCTTGGGCATGGTCGGTCAATTCAGGAGATTCGTACCAAAGTTCTCCAAGATTGCCGAGCCGCTCAATCGTCTCCTTAAAGATAATGCAGAGTTTGTCTGGGAATCTGAGCAGCAGCAGGCATTTGATAACCTCAAAAGTGCTATCTGCAATGCTCCAGTACTGCAACTCCCAGATCAGAAACCGCCATCTATTATGGAGGTCGATGGATCAGGCACACACGTCAAGGTAAGGTTTGCGCGGAGTCCAAAAATGCAAAAACTTTTCAAAATCTAGATTTTGAGATGCGAGCGATTTAAGTTTGCGCTTAAGTATGGTTAAGTAAGGGGGGTGACCGAGCGGTATCGACCATAACTTTTCATTAACGTGGTCAATTTGATACCTGAAGCGCGCAATATGTACAGGGTGCTATGGGCAACCTATTTATCAAATAAAAGATTTTTGAAAAGTTTTTGCATTTTTGGACTCCGCGCAAACCTTACCTTGACGTTGGTCAAGTGGTACTACAGGATCAAGAAAAAGGTATGAAGCCATGTGGCTATCACAGCGTCACTCTATCCGATACACAGAGACGTTGGCCTATTCCTGAGATCGAGTTATTTGCCATTGTGGAGGGCTTCCGATTCTTTCGCCACATCCTGTTGGGAGCTCCTGAGACTATTGTACGCTCAGATCATCAGCCACTGGTTTATTTCCAGTCCAAATCCACACTGAGCCCCAAACAGGCAAGGTGGTTGGATGAGCTCTCCGAGTACAACTTCCGTATAGAGCACATTGCTGGCGAAAAGAATAAGGTTGCAGACGCTCTCACTCGTATCTCTGCACTCTTTGAACTCCCTGATTGTCTGCAACATATAGACATCAGCGAAGTCATGACATCTGCAGATCCTACATTCATTCATTGCACTTATATCTTCTTCATCAGCTCATCAGCTACACGACATCATTATATCCGAATATGATCGTGATACATTTGCACAGACTATATTGGCTAAGCTGACATCATCGACTTCATCACAGTCAGTCAGCAGCTTCAGCTTCGAGCTCATTCAGGGGTTGATCTACCGCAAGACCATATATGGCAGACAGCTGTACATTCCACCTACAGCTAAAGTCCCCACAGATGACGGCGAGATCACACAGCTTCGCCACATTCTCCTTCATGAGTGCCACTCAGCCACTATTTCTGGTCATGTAGGCAAAAATCGCATGCTTCATCTTCTGCGTAGCCGATATTATTGGCCAGGAATGACAACGGCAGCCATCCAGTACATTCGGGAGTGCCCCGTTTGTCAACGCCAGAAAACGAGACGACACAAGCCTTATGGTCAGGCACATATACGATATAGTGTGCCTAAGACAAAATGGCTAGATGTATCTCTGGACTGGATTACTGACCTGCCTATCACTACTAATGGGCACGACAGTATATTTGTGGTAATGTGCCAATTCTCTCATCGCTGTCATCTCATTCCCTTCAGCATGACCTGGACAGCTCAGCATACTGCTTCTATATATATGCAGCATATCTTCAAGCTCCATAGTCTTCCGAGGAACATCATCTCAGATCGAGACCCCAGATTCACCTCTACATTCTGGCAGACACTGTGGAAATCTACTGGTACGAGATTGTCCATGACGTCTTCACACCATCCACAGCCGAATGCAGCCAATGAGAGGAGCCATGCCTTCATCGAGGATATCCTCAGGTACTTTTCAATTTGTTGATTCATGATTCGATTTCACCATCCTCTGGTCTATAAACTGATTAGATAGTACTTTTGCATCCACAGGTGTTGTTGCAATGATACTTCAGCCAATTCGTGGGAGGACAAGTTGCCTCTGGTGGAGTTTGCAATTAACAACACGCTTTCTGCACCAACTGGTTATTCACCATTCTATCTCGACTCGGTGGCGCAGCCACTTTCGCCTCATGATCTGGTAATCACTATTCCGCCAGAAGCTCCTGTTCCAATACAAAGAGCTATTCGAGATCATTTTGACCAGTACTCGGCTGTACATGCCAACGCGGTAGACAACATTTCCCGAGCAGCAGAAATTAGCCAAGCCAGATTCAATAAGACTCACATGCCTCGGCAATATGCAGTTGGGCAGAAAGTTCTTTTACGGACCGAGTTTATCCAATGGACTGGTTTGACAGAGGCAGGCAGACACTTCAAGCAGCCATATATTGGGCCGTTCACTATATCCAAAGTGCTAAGCCATGGGCGTGCATACGAGTTAGATTTCGGAGACCTCGATATCCGTATTCATCCGGTACAGCCTGTATCCAGAATAGAGCTGTATAACGACTCGATCCAAGCACCTTTGCCTCTGCCACAGATGATCACCGAAGAAGGGCAACCACCGTTTGAGATATCACATATACTCTCAGATAAGATCACTAGAGGTGTCAAGTACTACTTAGTGCGATATGCAGGCTACGGCCCTGAGCATGACACCTGGGTCAAAGCCACAGAGCTGACCAATGCAGCAGACATAATAGCTGCCTATGAAGGCTAAACATTATATTAAGCCTGATGCCCTTACTTCTTGTAATATATACTAATACATGTCGATCATCTATATACCTTGCTCTTAATGTTTATCATTATGTTGCATAGAAGCAGGGAATTGATCCTTCCTTGCTAAAGGTGTAGTGAGCCTTGTACAAAATCATACCCTTGCACAGATACGCACACATGCGAGATATCATATCTGTGGATAAATAAAAACTGCTGAATGCTACCTTTGCCAAAACCGTGGTTTGTCATCGGATTCTTTGGCCAGTCATCCGAAGCTACCGGAGACATCGACTGAGGTAGACAGATAGCTGCGTGATACTATAAGTTGTGCTTGACAAACATAACTAAATAAATTTCACATTAGTACGTGGCGAATCCATTCTCACTCATCGCGACAGATGTTCGTCAAAGCGTGCGTACTGGACAAAAACATTGAGGAGTTGAGCAGACCGGTTGAGGGTTATAAGTCCAATTCCGTTAAGCAGGGCCACTCCGTTTGCATTAAAATAAACCCCAAAATCGGGCTCCCCATGACCGCCTGTGAACCTCCAAAGCAGGGTAGAAGTCCTCTCCGTAGGCCTTTCGGGCAGTTTTCGAGAAAACATTTGTTTTTTTCCCCTGTTTTGACATATTTTTGCATACTTAAGGGTCAAAATTCTTTCGGCCAATCTTCGGCCAAACCCTCTTTTTGGGAGACTCTCTCGGCCAGGGGCCGGTCAATCGCGACAGGACTTCTCCCCTCGCTCCAAAGTAGCTTCAGGAGGGGAGGAAGGGTTGGGTGCACAATATATAACAACTGTGGAAACGAACAGCAAACGATCAGTTGTATGTCTAAGGCCGAGAATCGTGCGATTATAAATCGTTAAATCGTGGGATCATCGTTCGCTAAAGCGACGACGGCTAGCGCAATAATCCGTAACGTACACCTCGGATACTTTGAATCGTCACTCTGACGCACGATACGTGTGGATCAATCAGCAATCAAGCGTCAATCTGTATCACGAAACGCAATTCATTGAACCTTGAATCGTCACTCTGCAATACGATACGCAATTCAAAGGGGGCTACATCCTAAGAACTGTAAGGCTAATGCCTAAGGTGAGGGACTAAAGTGGACTCAGTTCCCCCCAATAACCTAAAAACACCATGAGGGACGCCTCAAATTGGTGTAAGAAGACTGGTACCAGCAAGAAGCAACAACAACAAAGACATCAAAGACATATACAAAGGTATGCCCGTTGTGAGGTCACAACTCTTTTAAGAGGGGAGATCTGTCAGGGTTATGACCGATGACACATGTGTCATACATGTCATACCTGTCAGACATGTCATACCATGTCATGTCATGTCATGTCATGTCATGTCGAGTCATGTCATATATTATAATGACAGACAGTCCTCAGACAGTCCTCAGACAGTCGTCAGTACGGTCGACTATGACTGTACATGTCATCGAGATGATAAGTCATATCATCTGTCATTTATTCAAGGAAAGACTTGAATGATACCTGTCATCGAGAGTTCGTACGTCGAACTCGAAGATGGCGAAGCAAGATACAATCTTGAAGTACCAAACAAGAAATCATCTTCGCTTCTAGCATGTGCGGAACAAGCATGCGCAGTATTATAGGGCGAACGCATCATTCGTTCTGACGGTACTGGTCGTTCAACCAATGTCTCGGGTTCACAACCCAATGGCGGTACCATCTATGTGATGGGAGACATATGGTATAGATGAGCTAGCGTTGTGCTAGAGCAGTATCTTCTCACAGAAGCCTGCACTCATCCCCGCTAATTACTTACGCGTGTGTTACCGTTCTATAACACAGCGCTTTATATCAATATACTAAGGGCTCGCTTATCAGCCCTAATACTGGTGGCCCTTACAGACCCCCGCTGACACCCCTGTCATAATTTAATATCAAATATGACAGATAGTCAAAGTTAGTCATAGTTAACCAATGATAGTTGAACATTAGAGTACTGTAGAAAAGTGCTTTGAGTTTGTGAGACTGTGACCGCACCCGCAGGTCATTTCCGAGTTGTTCGCCTCTCTCGATTAGGATTGCGATACTCATATCGCTGTGTCACGCGTGTCACCTTATCTGGCGGTCGCGTATCTTTGCAGGCATGAAGACTGTAGACTCATGCAAGCACAGAAGCACAGCGACAAGGGACATAGAATATATAAACTGTTTATTCTATGCCCTTTTGCAGTCTCAGCACGCATCGATCGTGACACCAGGATCCACGTTGAAAATACTCAGTGAATCGTGTGCACGGCCAAGCGCAAGGGGTATACCATTTATAATGAATCAGCTTACCCATTATCTCGTACGGTAGGGTGCACCCAGAAAATAACATTACATCGAATTAATTCCAACAAATCTCACGGGGATGCCATTTCCCCCCCCCTAGGGGGGGAGCAGTGGTGCACCCTTGTGTCACCCCTCGCCTGGATGTCACTTGCAGTGTTGTCTGTGTCACTGTGTCACAGGCTCCCGAACCCTAAAGCCCGCTAAACATTTGTTATATCCGACTTTAGTTTCCGCAAGCCTATCACATCTGCATTTTCATAGTGACAGTTACAGAATATATATATCCATATATCTCATGTTTTATCAGGTGTTATAGCCCACGCACCTTTCGTGTTGGCTTGTTTTTTCTCTGGTCCGCTTCGCGCCCTGCGACTCTATCCGACATCTTCCGACATCAACTTCCGACATCCCGACATCAGCCGTATCGCATTAAGCGCAGCAGCGGCAGCTCCGCGACATCCCGACCGACATGTTTTATTTTCCCGACATCTTCAACCGTTTTGTTGCGGCACACCCTGTGTGCTTCAATTTACCACCGGACAAGCGCTATTTTATTCCCGCAATGGCTTCTACCCGACGTGAGGGGCTTGGTTCGGCTCTGCGTGCTGCCCGCCGCACGCGTCAGTCCGAAACCCCGTCGCATTCGCCCTCAGGCTCGCAGGCTACCCCTGTTTCATCCCGTGAACGCCGCAGAATTGTGGGAACATCTGCTGAATATATTAGCTGGATTGTATATTCGGTGAGACAAAGATAATCAGAATAGACAACCGGTGAGAATACTCAGTCTTCCCGTTATATGTTCGGGGTCTAGCGTTCCGGGACCGGTGACAGTCATACACCCTAACTATAGGAATGACAGTCGGGGCGTCACTTCCAGCACACCACCTAGGGCGGTGACTGGCAAACTAGGTGGTCACGGAACTGAAACAAACACCTACTCAGCTTCGGCGGAAATAAGCATCCTACAGGAGAACCTGTCCTTTCTGGCGCAGGGTAACTCCCCAAACTAGCAGTCAGTGAGGCATACTGCAGAATACATATACAGTTAAAACCCTAAACTAAGCCCATCTTGGGGCAACCTGAACCGACAGCATCACAATCTGGAGGCAGGCTAATCCAATCTCGTCAACTCTAGCCATGTCGAGAGTGCCCGGGAGAGCCGGTGCCACTACTACAGCGCCCAGGAGAGCCGGTACCACTGTTTGACAAATCATGCGTAGAGCAAAATGAGAAAGTTGAGGATGTGCCGATGTCGCCGTAGCCAGTTGCACCGGGTGCAACCAGTCCAGCCCGGTGCTGGATTGGAGAAGAAGGTTCATCCCCGGTCCCCCCGCCCCAGGCGGGTGGCACGTAGACCGGCGATGTCGGAGCACCACCCGGCGAGGGCGGCACGGTAACAATCGGAGCCGCTACGGGCGGCTGCGAGGGACCCGGGTACCACGTCCAAAGGGTGCCGAGGTAACCGCCATGATCGTTGGGGTACCACCCCTCCGGGCGCCAATAGAGCGACGGCGGGACGGCTGTGGGCGTCAGAACACCAGCACCACCGACCTCGTCGCCGGTGTGCTCTGTTGCCGACGATGCTTGCACGGAGTGACCTCGTGAAGGCATGGCAGTCGCACAAACAACGAACAGCAACCAGACCGCGAGAGATGTGAGGGCCGAGAACTCAAAACCCATCGGTGGCCTGCCGCATCCCAAGGCCCGTCGTGGTGACGGCTGACGGAAGACACTCGCCGTCATCCTCGGAGTCGTCTGGTGCTGCCACTGATACCGAGTCCACGGGCGCAACGGTCCCCATGCTGTGCATCGCAAGGGTCGGCTCCGGTCCCGTGAGGTCCAAGTTGACCGCGAACTTGTCCATGACGGACATGTGCGGCTCGTGCGCGTGCAACGCGCTGACGGGGTACATCTCCTCGTCGGACACCACCGACTGCGGAGCGGAGAGCGGTGCTGGCGGCGGTGGCACGACCAGAGCGTCGGCATGCATGGACCTCGTCATGGACCTTGAAGTTGTTGATGATTGTTCATAGCACCACCAACCGCGCAAACCCCGAAGCGGGTGTCAGCGGGCTGGCGGTACTCCAGATACTCGTCGATGGTGTCGGGCACCCGCTCCTCGGCGACAACGAAGGAGAAGGCGGAGACGGTGTCGTAGAGCTCCGGCTTGCCGTCTGCAATGTAGCAGACGGCGTCGAAACGAGCGGCGTCGTTGTCGTCCATGGCGTTCTGGAACAGCGTGGCGAAGACGTCATTTTCGCTGTCCGCAACGCTGAAGCCGTGTGCGCCAACATATCCGCGTGGACCGCCGTGCGGGCAGTCCCGATGCCAATGCTTCTCCGCCGTAGCGGAGCATGTCGGGTGCCGGCACAAATGAACGAACGTACCGGTGGGTTTGTGGAAAGCCACCTTCCCCGAAGGCTTCCCACGGAAGGTCTGCGGGAAGTTGCCGTGTTCGGGAAGAGGCTTCGCCGCGAAGCGGACTCCGTCACCATGTCCACCGCGTCCGATGGCGTTCTTCTTGTCGCTGCGGGTCGTGAAGCCCTTCGTGTCGTCGATACAGTAATCACTCACATTTAAGGAAACTCGACGTTAAGGAAATAGCCAGCGTTTCGGGTACCAACTCGATGAGAAAAGCTGGCTGGATTTTCCGACTTATGAGATGGCCTGAAATAAGGAAATGACCGCTGGCTGCCTATTGGAGGCATTTCTTAAACTAAAAACTTACTGGAAATTGACAAATATGGTATATTTGATGGGTTTTCATGATTTTTTGCACAAAACTTGTCTTAAAGGTTTAAGTTCACGATAGTCTGTTTCGATATAATATCGTCATCAAAATCTTGCTTTAATTCTTTAAGCGCACGGCTCTCGGGTCCATTTTCTCGGAAAATGAACACCTTAAGAAAAGGGCTGGCTAGGGAAGGTGTCCACGTGGATGGTTATGGAATTCGCTGGCTGGCTCACGAGATCGCGGTCCACTATCCATAGCGTTCTCTTATAACAGCCGACAGCCGGCGGGGGGGTACCAACTCGATGAAAAAGCTGTGGCGGATTTCTGTTTTCTTACAGGTGGGTGATTACTGTACGGTTGTGAAGCGCTTTGATCTCTTTCTTCATGAATTGTCGAAGAGCTGGTCGCGGAGCTCGCTGAAGATGGTCTTGAAGTCCTCGTCGTCGCTATGTCCAGACAGGGTGAGGGCGGAGAACGTGCGCGCAGCAGGCGGGACGTGCGAGTCCGTTCCGTTCTGTGCGTAGCACTCACGGGTCCATTGCTGAATGGTGGCAAGGGACTCCGCCGCACGTTGGTCGTGCAGCAAAAGCCGGTTGACAACCGGGGCATAGAAGACCGGGTCGAGGGACTTGATGAACAGGGACTTGACCTCCATGTCGTCGAGGGTGCTCTTCCGTCGAGCGGACCGGAGAGCGGCGTTGAAGGCGGCGATAGTCCGCGACGGGTCGAACTGGGTGATCTTGATGGCCAGAAGGTCTGCGGTGCCCTGAAAGGGTCCGCCGGAATCCAGAAGCATTCTGGCGATCTCCAGCAACACCCGTTTCCCATCAAACGGGTGCGCCTCCGCTGAAGACTCCATCCAGTCCGCCGCGGGCGAGACCGGAGCGATGATGAATTCCAGTGTCGAAAATAGCAGCTTGTTCGCCTCGGCGCGAACGGGCAGCGTGGCATCCTCCAGGTCGAACAGAGAAGAAAACGCGGACTCCTCAGTGACGAAAATGTCCCGTAACGCCAGAACCAGACGGGCGAAGACAGAGTTGACGTTCGACTCCGTACCGTGAAAACGCCCATGTTTGTCGTCGTAGAGACGTAGACCTTCTTGATGACGAGCTTGGCGGCACGTTCGTCGAAGGATTCCTTCGCCAGACGTTTGACCGCATCGAGGAACAGTGCCCCTGCCGATTGGACAGCCGGCGCAGCCGCAACCGTAGGAGTGGCCGGTGTGGTTGCATGTCGGGCTGCGGCATCGTCGAAAATGGTAACTAGTGAGCGGCGTGCGGCCGCAGTGTGTGATCTCGTAGAAGTACCCATGATGAAATGACTATAGAGACAGGGTGAGGTGAATAATGCGAGGCGAGGCCAACGGTGTGGGCGACGGCTTGCGAGTTGCAGCGGGTCGTCGAGGATAAATCGGGGAAACAGCAAATTTTACGCGGTCGTGTGGGACGAAAGGACGTGATCAATGTCGGACGGTGTACTAGTGACCAGAAACGACAAAATCCAGCCCAACGATACTGCACGGAATCAAGCTGCCATAACGCGCACCCCAATCATGTCTAATCAACCGCGCGTCCGTAACTGAGCCATACCGCCCATATCGAAAACCTCTCTAACGCGGGTCCCTCACCCCATCTCAAGCGTCGGTGTTTAGCCAACCATGCATGGCCAAAGTCGCAGTGTAAGATTAAGCGTGCGTGGTACCAAACCTGCTGAATATATTAGCTGGACTGTATATTCGGTGAGACAAAGATAATCAGAATATACAACCGGTGAGAATACTCAGTCTTCCCGTTATATGTTCGGGGTCTAGGGTTCCGGGACCGGTGACAGTCATACGCCCTAACTATATGAATGACAGTCGGGGCGTCACTTCCAGCAACATCATCGTTGCGCTCTAAGCCGACATCTACAGTCAACGCCCCTACGGCTTTCGACTACTTCAACGACCCCGACGTATTGGGAACCACGCCTGTGGAGGAGGGGCGCGAGGATGAGTACATCGACCAGCTCGCCTAAGCATTTCAGTATGGCAGTGATCTACTTTCTTTCCTCAAGTCCACTGTCCTCAAGATGCCCACTGGTTACACTTTGGACACCGGCACACCGCGACTGCCGACGTTGACTTCAACGGCCTCCTTTCTGGACTGGCTCACGTGTTGTACCCCGTCTCTTATCACGAGGCGGCCAAGCTACTCGTCCTGGAGCACGACCATGACTTTTACCACGTCACCGTCAACGAGCTCCTCTTCAGCATCCTTCCGCATCCGCTTCGTGGGAACGCACTCAGCGTTTTTCACGAATGTGCCCGCCACCACCCCGCCGATGGCCGCTACGCTCTGCAGCGCTTACGGTACGAGGTCGACGGAGGGCGTGCCCGACACCGACGGCATACGTTTCTGGACCCAGCTGCGGGCGGTCGTGCTCACCGAAACCGAGGACCCCGCCCTACAGCTTGCCCTAATCCGACGACTTGGCGACCGCCACCAGAAGATCAAGCCGGCGTACAACGACAGCGACCGCGTGACGGACCTCTGGCACATCTTGTCAGAGTCCGCGAAGCAGTCACCGTACGTAGCCCCTCTTTATCTGGTGGTGCTGCGCGAGTTGCGGGCGGGTGCCACCTTCAACTTTGGCCGCCTTGCCCTTCGCATCCGCCTCGCCTTTCGGGACGAGAGTCCCCCTGCCACACTCTCGCCCTCCGCCAATAATAATAATAATAATAACAATAATAATAATAAAACATTTACGCTAGCAAAGGGGACAAAGTCCTGAGTGTCCACTACCCGGCCTTGGGTACATCGGGATGTATGTGAGTCTTATTGAATCTGGCTTGGCTAATTTCTGCTGCTCGGGAAATGTTGTCTACCGCGTTGGCATGTACAGCCGAGTACTGGTCAAAATGATCTCGAATAGCTCTTTGTATTGGAACAGGAGCTTCTGGCGGAATAGTGATTACCAGATCATGAGGCGAAAGTGGCTGCGCCATCGAGTCGAGATAGAATAGTGAATAACCAGTAGATGCAGAAAGCGTGTTGTTAATTGCAAACTCCACCAGAGGCAACTTGTCCTCCCACGAATTGGCTGAAGTATCATTTCAACAACACCTGTGGATGAAAAGTACTATCTAATCAGTTTATAAACCAGAGGATGGTGAATATCGAATCATGAATCAACAAATTGAAAAAGTACCGGAGGATATCCTCGATGAAGGCATGGCTCCTCTCATTGGCTGCATTCGACTGTGGATGGTGCGAAGACGTCATAGACAATCTCGTACCAGTAGATCTCCACAGTGTTTGCCAGAATGTAGAGGTGAATCTGGGGTCTCGATCTGAGATGATGTTCCTCGGAAGACCATGGAGCTTGAAGATATGCTGCATATATATCGCAGCACTATGCTGAGCAGTCCAGGTCATGCTGAAAGGAATGATATGACAGCGATGAGAGAATTGGCACATTACCACAAATATACTGTCGTGCCCATTAGTGGTGATAGGCAGGTCAGTAATCCAGTCAAGAGATACATCTAGCCATTTTGTCTTAGGCACACAATATCGTATATGTGCCTGACCATAAGGCTTGTGTCGCCTCGTTTTCTGGCGTTGACAAACGGGGCACTCCCGAATGTACTGGATGGCTGCCGTTGTCACTCCTGGCCAATAATATCGGCTACGCAGAAGATGAAGCATGCGATTTTTGCCTACATGACCAGAAATAGTGGCTGAGTGGCACTCATGAAGGAGAATGTGGCGAAGCTGTGTGATCTCACCGTCATCTGTGGGGACCTTGGCAGTAGGTGGAATGTACAGCTGTCTGCCATATATGGTCTTGCGGTAGATCAACCCCTGAATGAGCTCGAAGCTGAAGCTGCTGACTGACTGTGATGAAGTCGATGATGTCAGCTTAGCCAATATAGTCTGTGCAAATGTATCACGATCATATTCGGATATAATGATGTCGTGTAGCTGATGAGCTGATGAAGAAGATATAAGTGCAATGAATGTAGAATCTGCAGGTGGAATGTCTCTTGAATATGCCTCGCCGACGTCTATATGTTGCAGACAATCAGTGAGTTCAAAGAGTGTAGAGATACGAGTGAGTGCATCTGCGACCTTGTTCTTTTCGCCAGCAATGTGCTCTATACGGAAGTTGTACTCGGAGAGCTCATCCAACCACCTTGCCTGTTTGGGGCTCAATGTGGATTTGGACTGGAAATAAACCAGTGGCTGATGATCTGAGCGTACAATAGTCTCAGGAGCTCCCAGCAAGATGTGGCGAAAGAATCGGAAGCCCTCCACAATGGCAAATAGCTCGATCTCAGGAATAGGCCAACGTCTCTGTGTATCGGATAGAGTGACGCTGTGATAGCCACATGGCTTCATACCTTTTCCTTGATCCTGTAGTACCACTTGACCAACGTGTGTGCCTGATCCATCGACCTCCATAATAGATGGCGGTTTCTGATCTGGGAGTTGCAGTACTGGAGCATTGCAGATAGCACTTTTGAGGTTATCAAATGCCTGCTGCTGCTCAGATTCCCAGACAAACTCTGCATTATCTTTAAGGAGACGATTGAGCGGCTCGGCAATCTTGGAGAACTTTGGTATGAATCTCCTAAATTGACCGACCATGCCCAAGAATGACCGAAGGGATGACTTGCCATCTTTGGCCATACGGCGTAGAGGCTGCTTTCCAACGGTAGGACCATAAGACACTGGAGGCTGTATTGCCATGACTGCTCGGATTCTGTCTTCGATGATGGATAGACCTGCTTCAGAGATGTGATGTCCGATAAAGTCTATAGATCTGACGAACAACTCCACCTTGGAAGGTCTGATGAAGAACTGGTGATCTCTGCAACGCTGGAGGAACTGTCGGACATGACTCACGTGGCTGTCAAAATCCGGACTGTATACGATAGTATCATCCATGAAAATGACAAGAAACTGATCGATGAAGTCGAAGAATGCCCGATTTCCTACACGTAGAGCTGTTGCAGGAGCATTGGTCAATCCGAAAGGCATAACTGTCCACTCATAGGAACCGTATCTGGTGCGAATAGCTGTTTTGTGGATGTCATCTGGATGTATAGGGATCTGATGGAAAAACTGATTGAAGTCAAATCTGCTAAACCATCGTGCACCTTTTAGCTGTTCAAGAAGGGTGTCGTGCGGTGGCAATGGATACGTGTCCTTAATTGTGATGTTATTAAGGGCTCGATAGTCACAGCACATCCTCCACTTCCCACCTGGCTTAGGAGCGAAAATGATAGGACATCCATATGGAGATGAGGACGGACGTAGGATACCCAATTCGACATACTTGATGATCTGTCGTTTGAGTTCTTCCATCATGGGCACTGGTATGGTGCGAACTGGCTGCGATGGCGGCTTGTGCCCAGGTTCTATGTTGATTCGATGATAACCACCTTCAAACCGTTCTGGCCTGTGACCAGCTGGAAGGTCCTCCTGGAATATGATTGTCTGAAAAGTCTTCCCTCATTTGATCACGTGCTGCTGTGACCTCCGGGTCTTCCATTGTGGTGTCTGAGTCTGCTGCTGCGAAGACCAGTTCACCATCGACCTCTGAGAGAAAGAAGAGATAAGCCACGGCCTCTTCAGCCGAACCACTGGATCGAATACGACGCAGGTGCTTTCTCATGGTGGTGGCGCTGACCAATTCCATTTCAGGAAGGTCATCTAACAGACTATTGGGAATAAATGAATCTCGATCGTCGTCTAAAAACCTTCATTTTGACACAATTTTCGTCGTCTAAAAGTTATTGCCACGTCATCTGAAATGTGCCACGTAAGCGACACGTAAGCGACACGTAGGTCGTCCCGCAATTTTTATTACAAAATATTACTCAAATTATTTATTTGTGCATGATGCTTTCGTACTCGGCGAGTCCCGGTAGATTTTTTTGTTGCATTTTTGTGCATATGCGTGCATATCATGTACAAGTATGCAAATATGGGTACATCCATGTGCAATTTAGGCCAGCATGCACGGTACACGTTTATGAATGTGCGTATTCAGGTGCTTCAATTCCCGTAAAATAAGTTGCAACTGAGATGGGTACTAGCATATGATACACAAATCTATATCATCATACAAATTTAATCAATATACACAAAATATTTGTCTATGAAGTCTTCTAGGCAAGAGATTTCGATCATTTCACAATGCTAAGGCTATTATATTGCTGATACATTGGAATCTATATCTTCAATCCATCATTATTTGCAGCACTCGTAGAAATCGTCAAGCTCGTCGTCACGCCACAGTCACATGACAAAAACCCCGCAATGAACATTGCATGTCTTCCGTGCCCCTGTATTTTCATTGTAGTTGTTCCACACAACATCCTTAGTCATGCCCCTCGGAAGAGGATTAATATTCTTGTTAGGTAGGGTTATGTATCCCGTGTTGAGAAAACATATTCATGATGTAGGCGACAATACATTCTGCTCGCTTTGATGACATGGCTTCCTAGCTAGTAAGATACAGTAGTGGCATTTCAAGGTGCGTCGCAAACGAAAATGTAAACGTCAGTTGTAAGGACAAGGTATGTAAGTGCTTATATATACCTCCGTGGTGTAGCTGCCGTAGTTACTTTCAATTGCCGGCTTTCTGGCCTATCAGATGGCCTCTGTCAGTCAGGTCGGATCGAAAGCCCACATGTCACAAACATAGCATGTCACAACATAGCATGTCGCAAAAGCAGTAACAAGTTAGCAATTGTCATACAATGCCCAGTTGACAAAGGGGGTCGGATGGTTGTAGTCTGGCAATGGGGTCCACAACAACGCTGGGCTTTCGAAGAAAATGATAAAGGCCTTGTGTGTTACTCCCATTCTGGCATTGCCTGACATGCAAGCTGCAGCGGATGGAGTCCACCCCTGTGTGGTTCAGACTGACGCAAGTGGAGTAGCACTGGGTGGAGTGCTGATACACGATGTGGGAAATGAGTCGTACAACCCATTACTTTTAAGAGCAGCAGGCAGTTCACTGGAGCCGAGCAAAACTATGATGCCGGAGAAATCGAAATTTGTATGTGCCCTTAATCACTGTACCACTCAAATCTGGAGACATTATCTTATCTGGACGGTTTTCAAGCTGTTGGGAGACCACAAAGTAATCCCTGGTATGGCTTATGGCTCCTAGAAAACCGGCTCAATGGAACATGGATCTAGTGGAGGTGGGACGGTACCGGAGATGGAAAATATATTTCAGGTTCATTATTATGGGTTCCAGGCGCCTTATCTCGTCGACCTGACTATCATGAGATATCTGCCAGGGAAGGTCTGATTGAAGCTGGTTTGGTTCATCATTTGCTTCATCCTGTAACTGGACAACCTCAGCGTCGCCCGGCAGCAAAAATAATTAGACTATTACTAATTACTGCCACTCTCGCTCATACTTTAGGGTGGTACGGGGAGGGGGGTACCGCTTTTCTTGTCCGCTGGGGTGGTGGGGTCGAGATTCGGTGCTTAACACTACTTAACTGTGCCCTGACGTTAAAGTGTCCGTTGGGGTGGTGGGGGTCCGGGTGGTATATCCCCCCCCCCTACGACAACAAATGGGAGAGCCCTCATTTCGCCCCGCGGCAGGGAAAGGAATCGCGTCAGGGACGGACTCCTCCGAGAGTGGTGGATCTCAAGTTCCCAACCGAGTAAAGCAATACCCCAGACTCTTCAGACAAACCATAGCGAGGTCAGCCTTGTTTTATCTACGGGAGACTCTTTGATTTGGCTGGATTCTCCACTGCTATGGTTGGACGCAATACATGCCAAGCATACAGAAGGGTGAAAATGTGTATGTATGACGCAGCTACACTCGTGGCGGTGCATACGGGTCGGAGCGTTCAAGTCCAAGAAAGTGCAGATCAAGAATCAGGAGGACAGTGCCACAGCGAATGAAAGCAATGGTCACAGAGGTTCCCAGCAGTCTGACGAAGATGGAACCCAGTGACAGGCAAGATTGGAAATTAAGGACAGACAGACATATTTGACTTCCTGAACCAGGGGTATGTGCCATTTGATATGGACGCCTACTGTGATCTCAGTGGTAAGAGCATGCATATGTCAATCGGTTGTGGACGACGAATTGTTTGCAGAAGAAGTGGCGTGGTCTTAATCGCCTGGTGCAACACTCCTCGTTCTCATCAAATCATGTTACCATTCGGTTGAGGCAATGCTGCGCAAGTACGATCGTACTTGGATGCGGGTCAGCCCCAATACTCGGGCTACATTTCTAGAAACATATTGCGTGGGGTTTGCGCTCCTTGCTGAGCTCAGCAAGTCAGCATTCCCTATTGACTGCATGTGCATGAATCAACAGGCAGTCAGGGTTTTATCTGGATCCCCTATATATCACACGTGCAACGAGGACTGCGTGTCTCCTGTTGTTACAGGCTCCCATCCGGTGTTACAGTACGTATACGTAGGCGCTCGTCCGGCAATAGCAGAACACTAAACGCGCACCCCCCCCCACCCCCCCACGGGACTGTTGGGAATTCAACCCAAGCTGTGCGGGGTTCGTCCCAACTCAGACTGCAGCCCCAAAAGTACCGTTTGATGCCAGGACCAAAATTGCACAGAATTATGCACACGTAAGCAACTCCTTGTTTGTTTTAAAACGCCAAGCAAACTACGCAAGGCAAAGCATCAGATGGGGGAGCGGGCAATGCTTTCATTTGAAAATCACCTACATGCTCAGTACAGTCCATCCATAATGTGCCGAGGGTTGGCGGGGAGCCACGGTTGCGTACGATGGCGACCAAAGTTGGGGTTGAGGCCTGAAACAGACTCGTGCGTGTTGGGGAATGTCGCATGTTTGATACCATGCGATCGGGTATCGGATGGGATAGCGGGCAATGTTTTCATTTAAAAATCTCCTACATGCCCAGCACGTTGCATCCATATTGTACCAAGGGTTGGCGGGGAGCCGCCGTTGCGTACGGTGGCGCCCAAAGTTGAGGACGAAAACAACAACCCACAGTGCCCGAAAATGTCGCATGTTTGGTGCCACGCGATCGGGAGTGGGATAGGAGGGGAGGGTGATATATCTATTTGGAAATCGCCTACATGCTCAGCACAGTCCATCCATAACGTGCCGAGGGTCGGCGGGGAGCCACCGTTGCGTACGATGGCGACCAAAGTTGGGGTTGAGGCCTGAAACAGCGCAGCCACACTGCGTGTTGGGGAATGTCGCATGTTTGATACCTTGCGATCGGGCATCAGATGGGGGAGCGGGCAATATTTTCATTTGAAAATCTCCTACATGCCCAGCACGTTCCATCCATAATGTGCCAAGTGTTGGCGGTGAGCCGCCGTTGCGTACGGTGGCGCCCAAAGTTGAGGGCGGAAACAACAACCCACAGTGCCCGAAAATGTCGCATGTTTGGTGCCACGCGATCGGGAGTGGGATAGAGGGGAGGGTGATATATCTATTTGGAAATCACCTACATGCTCAGCACAGTCCATCCATAATGTGCCGAGGGTCGGCGGGGAGCCACGGTTGCGTACGATGGCGACCAAAGTTGGGGTTGAGGCCTGAAACAACACACACAGACTGCGTGTTGGGGAATGTCGCATGTTTGATACCATGCCATCAGGAATGAGATGGGATAGCGGGCAATGTTTTCATTTGAAAACCACCTACATGCCCAGCACGTTCCATCCATAATTTGTCAAGGGTTGGCGGGGAACCGCCGTTGCGTACGGTGGCGCCCAAAGTTGAGGGCGGAAACAACAGCCCACAGTGCCCGAAAATGTCGCATGTTTGGTGCCACGCGATCGGGAGTGGGATAGGAGGGAGGGTGATATATCTATTTGGAAATCACCTACATGCTCAGTACAGTCCATCCATAATGTGCCGAGGGTCGGCGGGGAGCCACCGTTGCGTACGATGGCGACCAAAGTTGGGGTTGAGGCCTGAAACAACACACACAGACTGCGTGTTGGGGAATGTCGCATGTTTGATATTATGCGATCGGGCATCAGATGGGAAAGCGGGCAGAGGAGTCTATTCGAGGCACGAGGCGTCCAAGAATTCCGTCACAATGGTACCAATGCCCGAGACGACCGGTGGTGGACGCCTTCACGGAGTCGGAGGCGGAGACCTACGAGCTGGATGGGCTACAAGCCTGGGTGGAGGTATGTGCTGCTCCATGGTACCTGGCTGCATCGTTTGGGCCGCCTCCTACGATGCAGCCAGACCCCTCCACCTTCCCAGCTCCTTCACATCGACTCTCAGCCGATGCCGTGACCTTCACCCCGACGGTGGCTCACACGGCAGTGACGGGACCACCGGCCGGGGTTGCACGAGCTCCGGAAGACCCGACGGCCATGTTCACCCCCGACGACCGCTCTTACCAGACCGCGATCAAGAACGAGAGCTCGCTCTTGAGGGGCATCTACAAGTTGGTGGAGGACCTCCCGGAGTTCCCCGGCGATCACTACACGAAGGGCCGGGCCATGGATGACCTTGAGGAGTTCTCTGTGGCGGTGAATGCGCTTCTGGAGCACATGACGGTGATTGCGGCGCTCACTACTCCCAGCTTTCGGCGTGAGGCGCAAGGACGCAACCAGCTCAGCGTCTCCACCTTGCTATGGATGGTCAAGACTGCCAAGTTGGCCAAGGCCCAGAAGCTGTACGTCGAGGAGATGGCGCCAGGAGGCAGCGAAGGAGAGGCGTGGAAGGCGAGGTACGCAACGGTGCCACGGTTCATGGGCGAACTTGCCTTGTCGGTGGACATCACCACGGACGCCCTGAAGCGGTTGAAGTCGGAGCTACTCTCAACGAGGCAGCGATCGGAGGAGAAGACCGGTGCCTTCTACACCCGCATCACCACCCGAACCGCGACTGTCAACTTTGTGGCGGACATAGTACGGGGTTGCGGCAAGGTTACCAAACTGGAACTTCTCGAGCTCTTTTGGGGTGGACTACGTCACAGCGTTCAAGTGGGTTCCAAGCTGGCGGACCTGGGGCTGGACACCAGTCACCCGGAGCAGTGGGAAGATGAACAACGTCGACTCGGACGGTCCGACACCTCCGCCATCCTGAAGGTTCGTTCCGTGGCCACGGAAATTGAGACGGCTAAGGTGATGGAGGACGCGGTTCTCCACGACACCATCGCCCGCAAGGTGGCGTTGGAGATGGGACACCGACAGCGGCAAGTTCCACCACGCAGCACCCCGTCTGGGCGGTCTAGATGGCCCCCGAGGAGGCCTGCGTTGGCGGCACTCACGTGGGAGCCGGGGACTGCCGGGGGCGACTCGGCAACAGCGGCCCCGGTGACCGTCAGCACGGCGGCGACCCAAGGATCCCGACCGGCACCTGCGGTGAGGGAGCGGCCCTGTTTTGCATGTGGCAGTCTCGAGCATTTGGTGGCCAATTGCACAGACGAAAAGAAGTTGGCAATCTGGAAGGCCAACGCCCCGGCACGGTTGGCGCGAAGGCCAGGGCAAGTGGCGGCTTGCGTGGAGGTCATTGAGGAGAGAGTCGAGGAGGATTCCCTCAACCCCGAAGAGCTTGAAATGATGGAGGAGGTCCTCGCTCTGGCGGATGTTGACGTGGACCTCTATGGGGATCTGTGTGCCCTGTGTGACATCACGAGCACCGAGGATCCAGCTTTTCGGAGTGGGGAGCCGACAGGGGCTCCCGGGCAAGAGGAGTAAATCTCCATCGACCCCGTGGACAGAGGCAGCCCTATACCAATGTGGCAGCCCGTCCTTCATGGCCCTCGCGGACGTCACGTGACGAGGCCACCGCCTGTACCCCGACAAAGCCCGTCTCACTGCGAGCGCTGCATGCCCCAGTGAGCACAGAGGCTTCATCAGATTCGCCCCATCATGGTGTGGCCGCACGGCCCCCCTCCACCGTCAGCCCGAGGCCCCGTTCATCACGGATTGCCTTCAGTGGCCGAGAGCGCGCACGGCGCGCAACCATTTTGAGCAGACGACCTCTCTCAGTGGAGGATCCCCCCCCTGCTCGGGGATCATTGATTCCGCCGATAACCCCACCGACAGCAAAGAAAAAAGAAAAGAAAGAAAGAAAAAATATGACTCTTCCTATTGGAAGCGTGATATTTGAAGGTGCACAGCTGTTACGCCTGCCCCTAGCCACATGCACTATCAAGGCGGCTTTTTGCTGTTTTTCAGTGCCTTTTCCTTCTCCGATTTGCTGTGTGAAATCAACATCTTGGCAGCCCACCCCACCGCAATGTTACTGATTTTCTCGAGTAGGGCCTCCGCTTCCTTCTTGTTGAAACCGAGGTGCTGCGTGAGAGCCCTTGCGTTGTGCTCATACACTGACCCCGTGGTTCCGAAAACCATCGGGTGAAAGAACACTTTGTATCTTTTGGATCTTAGTAGTTCCATAAGTGGCTCGTATTTGTTGAGCTTGTCGTGAAGGGACACATACCAACGCGTGTCCCATGTGAAGGCCACCTCTATGAGGTGGATTTCCCCCACGTTCTCTCTCCGGGTGTTCTCCGGCTTGCCTGGGGGGGCATCCCTGACGCCCTCGGCACCCTTGATCATGACAATATCCACAAAGTGTGGTATGTCGTCTGGGGGATCTGTAGCCCCCGGGTGGTCTTTCCCGTCTCTGCGACACTGACCCCTTTTGAGTATGAAATCCGGTATCGGGCGCGTGCATCTGTTAGTTCCGTCGAGACCAGCGTGGTGTGTGATCCAGATCGGGCTGGCGCCCGTCCGGCCTTTTCTGATCGCCTCGTAAAGGGTCCTTGCCACTTCGTTGTGCCTGTCTGTGGCCATGTTCGTGCTGGTCTTGTCTTTGCATCCCGCCAGCCTATGTGCCGGGGTATCCCTTTTCCCGCATAGGGCGCATTCCGGGTTCGGGTATTTGCCCGGCCATATGAGGTGCTTTCTGGCGGCCGTCATGAGGACCCCAAACCGGCATCTCAGGATCAGGGACCTGAGTGTCGGTGGAGTTGCTTTCCAGAAGTTATTGGATATTCCTGGTATCGACTTGTCTTGGAGGATTTCCTGCGGGGGCTCCTCCAGTCTTCTTCCCATGTGTGCCTCGACCGCTGCAGTGTCGGCTCGGCTTGTGGCGGCCCTGTCTTCGTTCTCCCGGTGCATGGCCTCTCTGTCCCTGTTCCTCTTCCTCTTTCTTGCTGGGGCTGTTTCCTGGTAGGCATTTATCGCTTGTTGCGGGACATCCGTCAGGTTTTGGAGCTTCGATTCTCCTAGATCCATCCCCATCATCAAGCGGCACAGTCCGTCCATTGGATCCGCGCCCTCTGCCTCTTCTATCGCCTGCATCATCTCCCTATCCGGCGAGTTCATGGTCTCCTCTTCTCCCATGACCTCCGGTTGGGCGGCCTCTAGCATTATCCCGGGGTGTGTTTCCTGGATCGAGGGAGGTTCGGGCTGCTGGAAAGGGGTGTCGTCCCCATTCCTGTCGTTTGCTTGATCCAGAGGCGACCCTCGTGCCTCATCGAATTCCCAGAGTAGGTCCCACTCGTCCTGAGTGGCCTCCTGTGCTCCTGTGCGCTGGTGTACTTGTTCCCGGTCTCCCGGCTCCCGTCCCTTCTGCGGGTCACCCCGGCTCCCGGGTGTGTGCTGCTCCTGGAGAGTCTCCTCTGGTGTTTCAATTTCCGCGTCCTGTTGGTTCCGGTCGAGGTCCTGTGCCGGCCCGGGGGCGCCTGCCGCGGGGTTCGTCGTTCCAGAGCCTTCGACCGAGGGAGCCTCCTCCCTAGTTCCTCTGCCGGATACCCCCCAATCCTCCCACGGGTTGCTCGGGGGTTGTAGCCATTTCCTCACCGACTTGTGCTGTGTCGCTTTCAGGGCAATCCTGTCTGTTACGTACTTTTCCACAGCCCCTTCCCCTTGTAGGGGTCTCATCGATTCTCCGTCCCGGGCGGTGGCATTGAGCGTGTACATGGTCCTGTTGTCCCATGGTTCAATTTGGGTGGTTCCCTCCACATATTCAGCTGCCTGTTTGGCCGCTTCATCCGCCTTGTCATTGCCCTTCACTCCCGTGTGGCTTTTGACCTTCCTGAGTACGACTCCTGTCCCCTTGCTGTTGTGCTGCTCGACTAGGGAGAGTATGTCCTCGAGCAGATCCCTGTGTCTGTGGCATTCCATCGTGTGGGGCCTAGACAACATGTTGAGAACTTGGTACATACTGCAAAGGCTGTCTGTGCAGATTGCTATCTCGCTTGGTGTTGAGTGTTCCCTGGCTCTGAGAGCCGCGTGGATCGCCAGGAGCTCCGCCCTGTTGATGGTGAGGTGTCCACCCGTTGACCACGTGCCTCTCCAGGTTCTGGGGCTTTCGTCCCCTCTGGGGTCCCAGTAGGCCGCCCCTACCCTGTGCGACCCCCCTTCTTCCTCTGGGTCTAGACGCGACCCATCTGTGTAGAGGAACGTGGTCGCGTCCCAGGCTTTGTTGATTTTCTCTAGAGTGTTTGAGAGCCTGGTTTTCTGCTTAACGGGGCACGTGGGGAACTGCTCCCGCACCTATGTGTGTCCTCTGCCCCTGTCCTGTCTGCTGAAGAGCATGGGAGTGCGTTCCATGGCCTTTATCCATCTGGCTTTCGAGTCCTCTTTGATCCTATCCAGGGGCCATGCAGTGTTCGCCGCATGGTACTCAGCGATCGTGACATCGGTGAGTCCTCTGTCGCGCCATGTTTGCCTCATGGCCCTTGCTGCCTCCGGGGTGCGGTCTTCCTTGGGAACTTCCCTCCCTTCATTCCCCCACCCCTGCCTGCGCGACATGCTCGGTATTTCCCATTTTCTCATCGGGTGGGGGTCGAAAATCATGTCGTGCTGACTAGCGCTCCCCATCGCATTTTTAACCGCTGCCATGTCGGACTCTGCCTTCGAGGTGTGGACCCTCGAGTTGGCCGGCCTGGGGTTGCGAAGTGTGTGATATTTACGGACAGTGCAGTATGTGCTGTTTTGCAGGGCTTTCCCAACGACTTCCGCTGCCCTTTCCGGGTTCGGGCAGAATTTTTGCCATCCCTCCGTGTTGGCGACAACTAGGATTCTCACCCCCCAGTTGCTGTAATCCTTCTTCGTGACACCTGATACAGTGGTGCCCCCCCAGTGGTCTGGGGGGAGGAACGTAAAGCTTTTTCTTGGGATTACCCCAAACTCATGTATCCTGGTATCACCATATCTCCTGCAGTATGCCTTGGCCGGCGTTCTGGTCCAGGCCGGGTAGATTCCTACCTCTAGTACCGGGGGTTTCGCCATGGTGGACATTAGAGCCTCCTGAAGCGCTTTGTCCAAGTCTGCCGCTGTGTACTCCGGGTTGAATTCGAAGGCGCCTAGCTCGCCCCAATGGGTATCCCATGCAGACCCTTTGGATCCAAAGATCTTGTCTCTGTCGAACTTGGAGCAATATGTCGCCGTGTGACTATGTACATTGAGCGGCGAAGCGAACACCTCCGCCTGGATCCCGAAGGCCTCCTGGAGCGCCTGCATGATTTCCGGGGGGAGTGTCCAGTGATTCTGCAGTGCAGTTTTCTTGACTTCCTCCTCCTCCTCGCAGGAGTATCTTTTGAGCAGGAAGACTACTTCCGTGGCGAACTCTTGGACCGTGCCCAGCTGTGGCTCCCGCTCCTCGAAGGACCTCCGTCTCTCCTCCCCCTCCCTTGTGTGGGTTTGATCTGCGCTGTGCGTGCCCGCCGCGGCTACATATCTGTCGTAGAGCCTGTCTAGTACTTCCACCTTGAGGGCACCTACCATCTTACCCCGCTCATCGTGTGCGAGCGCATGGTGACTGTCTGCTTCCCTCGTGAGCGTACACTTGCCTGTGGGTGTCGCGTCCCAGTCTGGGTTAAAAGGTTCAGTGTCTATGTGTAGTTTGGTGACCCCCGGCCAGTAGTGGGCATGCCTCGTGGGAGTCCCTGACAGTGGTTCCGGCGTTGTGGGGTTTCGAGCGTGCTGATATTCTCGTTCCTTGTTGTGGAACATATTGATCTTCCGTTCGGCCTGGCTCGGGTTCATCCCTTCAGTTCCTCCCGTCAGCAGGGTGTCCTCCTTAACCCATGCCTCTTCTTGCGGGCGGGTCGGCCCGAGCAGGTATTCCCTGCTTCCCCAGTGCGTCCTAGCTGCCAAGATTGTGGTGCTTTCGGACGCCTCAATAGCCCGGGGTTCCTCCTCCGTTTCTTCGAGCACTTCCGGATTATTGGCAGCCATCGGACCAGTGCCTACCGAGAGCTCCATGGTATCTATCCTCCACCACTTGTTTATATTCCGGTGGTCATTGACAGGGGGGTGTGTTGCCCATGCGACCTGTTCGCTGCTTATGAGGTGCGTGGTCATCAGTCTGACTGCATCTTTCGGGAACCCGATTTTGGCTGCGTTCTGGAACAGCTCTCCCGTCCTGATATCTCCTTCGGCTACTTGAGCGAGTACCCATGTCCTCAGCTCCATGATTTGCACCTTGGTACCCATCCACGTCGTGCCCCTGCCGTCGTTCAGGCTGATCATTGCGATCTGGCGGGGGCTCGGTTCCCCCATGAGTGTCTGTGTGGGGGGGTTCGGCCCAGGACCTGTCTCCTCCCTCCCCGTGGCTTGGGGGTTTTGTGGGGTCTGCCTGGTCCTTTTCTCCCCGACCTTCGGGGGTGTTTGGGCGTGTCCTGGAATTCTCGTTATCGTGCCAGCCTGGGTCTGCATGTTCGAGCCTTCCCGCTCGACTTGCATTGGTCTTGCACCGGTCTCTCCACCATTTTCGCCTTCTCCCCCCTCGAAGGAGATTGGGTCATGAATCTCTCCCTCCCCGTGGAATACGTGGTGGCGTTCCTGTTGTTCCAATTCTCCTATGCGCCCCATGATTGGGCCTCTCATGGCCTCCCTGTATTTTCTGGAGGTCTCCGCCTCACTGCCCACAGGGGGACCGTTCAGCCTAATCCAGGATTCCCATGTCTCTCCCGTGGCGGACCTGTTCAATTCCTGCCACTTGTCAATCATGTAGCACACCCAGACTCCGCATTGGTACCCGTCCCGCTGGTGCGTGACTCCCATGTTGGCAGCCGTTATGTTGACTGGCGGCCGTCCTGGCGGCCCTGCCCACTGTCTTAGTGCCGTCAGTAGGCGCGTATCCTCCCCCCCCATCGGGTCGTAGAGGTAGATCGAGACGCTGTCATTTTCGTTTCCTCCGAAGAGGAGCACGTTCCAGTGGCTGCCGTCGCAAGTCAGGACGAAGGAAAATCCCTCTTCCCTGACTTTGTCCATCGTGTTGCGCATCTGCGCGTCGTACTGGTCAGACTGCTCGAACTTGATTCCGTTGAGAGCATCCGCGAGTTTCGTCTGTTGCATCGACACCGTGGCCACGTTCGTCGTACAGAGGCTGTGGGTTTCCACTTGTATGGAACTGAGCCACGCCTCCCTGCCCCTGGTGTCCGAGAAGACTCCTTCCGTTCTGTGCCTGGGGGGGCCCTCCCCTTGGGGAGTAGGTCCGCTTCTTCCTCCCCCCTTCATGAGACTGTCCTTTTGGGACGCTTCAGTTCGTTTTCCCCTCATTGCCCTCCTGCAGTTCTTTGCCTCCTTCTCCGTGAGTCTTGTTCCTGCTCTGGCTGCCTGTCGCAGGTCTGCGAGGGTTTTTTCCGCTTCGGGTCTTACCCCAGCGGAGTCCAACACTATGATCCTTCCGCTCGGGACTTCAGTCAGGGTGGTTCTGATTCCAATATCTTGGCATTCATAGGCGTCCTCGTGGTCTTCTTCATCCTTGGCGCAGTAGTCTGTCGCCAATTGTTTTAAGGCATCCTTGGCTCTCCTGGAGGTCGTAGGGGGTCCTCTTCTCCCAGCATGCCACAGCGATCGCGGGCCCCATTTAGATTGGGTGAGGTGGAAGCCCGCTTCCCAAACGGTGGGTTCCTCCTCGCTGACGGCCTGTGGCATTGCCAGTTTCTTGAATCCCAGAGCGTTGTGCGCCCCCTGGGAGGGTGTGAATTGGGGTTTGAGGGCACGGTTCCTCGGGTTGTTCCAGAATTGCGCGTCGTTGGGCTTGTCTGCAAGTGCCTCGCATATGTATGGGTATAGCATGAGCATGAAGGTTCGCATGCGCCCCTGAAACCTGGCAGGGACTTTCGCTTTTGCTTCTCTGAGGCTGCACGCACGGGTGCCCCCCTGCGCCACATAGAATCCCTCTTTCACAAAAGGGAGTAGTGGCAGCAGTGTGGTCAGACTAAGCGGGACCTCCTCTTGGTCCTTGACTGAGTAAATCTTCGTGCTCTCTTCCCCCGTGTCCTTGTTCATGACCGTTATGTGTCTGCCTTCGAGTGCACTCGGGAAGGGTTTCCGGACCGCATGTGCTAACTCGGAGATAACCCTGTGCTGGGTGTTGATCAGGTCCGCCAGCAGTGGTCCAGACCCTGTGAGTAAGACTTGGTGTTCACGTAGCACCGCTAATTGCCGGGCTGTGCAGCACCTGTCGAGTTCCCCAGTTTTGACTGTACCGTCCACCTGTCCCTGTCTGCGGTTGTAGTGGTACCTGACCAACCCCCTCGTGGTGGCGCTAAGTTGAGAGGTATGTTTGACGTGAAAGGCCTCACTTTCTCTGAACACCTCTCTCGGCCTTTCCCGAAGGTCCTCCCTGGTGGCGGTGGCCATCTGCAGGGCGCTTGCCACACTTTGTGCGTACGTGGCCAATAGTGGTGTGTGTCCAAGCCCGTAGGAGGTTTTCGGGAGTGCCGTGTAGCAATTAGCGGTGCCTCTTGGCAGTCCATTAAGGAGCTTGTACGCCCCGCCGATAATTGCGTCTAGGTCCTCGATTTCCTTGGTAGAAAAGATTCCCAAGGGGAGGGCATACCTAAGCTGTCCTATAACCGCAGAGCGAAGGACCTCCTCCTGTTGTCCGCTCGTTAAAGGGGAGTGGAGGAGCGCCTGTATCCTTTCCCTTGCCTGCAGAAAGGAGGTTTGCTTTTGGACCGTCCAGTTCCCCGAAAGGGCGACCTGCATTCCAAGGTACTTGTATGGATCGTCCGGGTGGAGGTACGGGAATCCATGCCTGCCTACGCCGGGAGTGTGCAACCAGGGAAGATATCTTACCCCGATTGGCCGGCCCCGGGCCGGACTGAGTCGCCAAAATGAGGCCCGGGCCGAAGAGGGGCCGAAAGAGAAATTGCTTTGGGGCCGAACCAATTTGGCGCAAACTTCTAAAATTTTGATGAAAATTTTACGATTTTTGCATTTTCTCATACTTAAGATTAAAATTTTCGCGCCTGCGGCGGGCATTTTGTAGTTTGGACCGGGCGGACCGAAGGCGGGCCGAAGGAAACTTTCATTTGGGGCCGTACCAGCTCAACGGAAGATATCTTCCCTGTGTGCAACCCATGGTGATATCCTCGTACGTCTCCTCCGGGATCGGGGAGCCCTTTTCGTCCATTCCCGTGATTCCGCATTTGGCCTCGTTGAGTCGAAGTCCACTCCAGTTGGAGTAGAGCTCCATCTTCCTGACCTGCACCGCCAGCTGCTCCGCCGACTCCGCGATTAGGGCGAGGTCGTCGACATATGCCGCCGAAGAGGTGCGAATTTGTTTGTCCAAATCCGTGAAGCGGTGTAGGTACCCCTTGTTGCTCGCTTTGAGCCAGCGTAGAAGGGGTTCCAGGTAGAGAATAAAGAGTAGGGGGCTCAGTGAGTCTCCCTGAACTAGTCCCCTTCTAACTGCAAGGGGTTCCGAGCTGTGGTGCTCTATCTTCGAGGTCATCCTGAAAGGTGACTTGTGAGCGTCCCCCCCATAAAGGTCTGCCACCACTTTGATCGCATCCTCCGGGATCCCCAGGTATTTCATGGTGTACTGTAGCTTGTCGTGCTCCACCGACCCGTAGGCGTTCTCGAAGTCTACGTACAGGACATGTAACTGGCTGTGAGACAGCTTGCTGTCTTCTATAACATGTTGTAGCCTTAGCAGCTGGTTAATCGTGCTCCTGTGTTTCCTAGAACCCATTTGTTCTTGGCTGTGGATACTGTTCACCTCACAGAACGTGGACAGGACTTCTGTAACCATCGACGTGTAGAGCTTAAGGATTGTGCGGAGGAGCCCTATAGGCCTGTAGTTTGAAAACACAGAGGTGTCCCCTTTTTTATGTAAGTAGATGAAGGTGCCGAGCTTCCACGTGCCTGGGGTGACCCCCGCTTTCCACATCGCCTTCATGAGTGAGAAGAGGACTTCATGGAACTCCCCCGGCATGGCCTTGAGGATCTCATTTGGCACTGCATCCGGGCCGGCCGCCTTCCCGTTGGGGAGCCTTTTGACGATTTGCTTGTAGAGTTCGATCGTGAGTCTGCACCCAAGCTCCGTTTTCCTCGGTCTTTGCCCCGGCTCCATTCTATCCGGGGCTTCCGCCGCCAGCCATGGCATCTCATGGTCCAGCCGGTCCGTCCTGGGGTGTTCGAAGCAGTACGGCTCCGAGTGGGCCATGTGTCCCGAAAAGGCCTCCGCGGTGGCTGCCGCCCCAACTGCCATCTTGCGTTTTCTGTCCCATATCCCCAGGGTTCTTCCTTTCGGGAGTGCAGCACGGTCTCGAAAGACGAACTTGTGTGCTGATTTCTTCATTCTGTAGTAGTTGCTGCGGTTTTCTTTAACGAACACCTCCCAGGTTTCGGCTTTGTGGTCCTTGATAACAGATTTAGCTTCATGTCTGAACCTGCGCATCTCAGACTCCGCCCACCAGTGGGGGTCTTCCGGTTCCGCGCTTTCGTCGGGTAGGCCCTGTGTCGTGTCTCGTTGTTCCTCCATGGCTTCTTCCAGCAGTGCCGCGCTGGGGGCCTCTCCTGTCGCTCTTTCTATCGCCAGCGTTTCCTGCAGGACCGCTGCCGCTTTGAGCGCTTTGTCGCGCTTCCTGAATTTGGCTTTCGGCAGCCTGATCCCTGTGTTGGGGTCCCTGGTGACCTTAGGCCTGCACCTGACGGTTTCCAGGGGGGGTTCCACGGCCTGCATGGCCTGTTGAAGAACATCGTCAATTGCCTTTCCTGCCTCATCAATTCTCGTCCCTGGCGTCCGGGCATCCCCTCTCCGCCGCATCGACCGCATTTCCTATAACAGTCTTGAAACCTTCCTCCCTGAGGCTCGGTTGGAGCGCCGAGTCAATCGCCGCAGTCATCGTGCGTTGTAGGGCCTTGGAGATTGGGAATTGATATTTCTTGACAGGGTCTGGTTTCTCCTGCTCCTCCACCACCGGTGTGGTCGTGTGCAGCTTCCACAGCGGCACCGCCGCGACTGCCGCTTGGTGGTCGCTGCAGTGTCTGTGTGTTCTGGTGTCGATTGGGTGTTGTTCGTCAGCGATCTGCTGGAGATCCGCCGACGCTAGCCAGCCATCGATTTTGTGGTCCCCAAACGTGGGCCCTTGCGGGCAGCTGATCTCTGCAAGGCCGGCTTGTGCAGACATCTCTCTCCATGCGAGCTGGTCTGTCCCGTCTTGCTCCCTGGGGGACTCCGCGACATTGAAGTCTCCCCTACCACAAGAATCACTCACCTTTAAGAAAACCGGAGATTTGGGGTCAGCCAGCTAATTCCACCAACTTGCGTACCCCCGCCAGCGCCAGCGTCCTATGGAATCGGTAAGAATTAGCAAGTATTTTCTTTCAATCAGCCAGCAATTCTCTTAAAAGTCCAATGATAAACACTTAAAAAGGCGACATTTTCAAAATTTTCCGCCTGCGGCGCCAGCACCCATATTTCTTATTTTCGAGGATTCCATAGCTCAAAAAAACCAGCCAGCTTTTCTCGACAACTTCGGTACCCCCCCCTCCCCCAAAAGCTGGCTGGTTTCTTATCGCCGGGTTTTCTTAAAGGTGAGTGATTACTGTACCATGTGCTGTCCCTTCCTGGAAGCCACCGCCGCCTCCCGAGCTATGTATTCCCGGATACACGTCCTGACCACCTCTTCGGGGTGGGGGGTTATAGACTCCAAGCACATGCACCTTTTTGTCGCTCGGTAGCGTGATAACCACGTGCTGTAGATACCCTTTCGCGTATCTGGGAACCTCGCGGTTGGTGCGAACGTCCGTTCTGTCGTACGGGCGTCTGAGGGCGAGGACCACCCCCCCTCTGTGCGAGGTGCCATCCGCTCCCCTCCTTTGGACTCCATGACACGGCGCCGAGTGCCAGGCGCTGTACCCCAGCCCTCGGAGTTTCTTTGGGCCCATGGGTCCTGCTGCTTTTGTTTCGGTGAGGACCAGCACATCTGGCCGGTGCCTTTCGCAACTCCTGGCGAGATCAAAGTACGCATGGTCGCTTCCTCTGATATTCCAGGTCATCAGGGACAGCCTGCCTTCCTCCCCAACATCTGGCGGGGGTATTTGGTTCTCCTTGCCTTCGGGTTGATTTGGTTTATTCTCTGACTTCTGTGTACTATTGCCCCAGTTACCGAGTATAGTTTTTGCTCCTGTCCGTTGCTGCCTCTTCGGCTGGGCTGGTGCATCCCCATTTCCCGTTACTTGTTGCAGTGGTCTGAGTACTGCCCTTTTGCCTGGTACTCTGCCGCCTCCACGCCAAGTTTCATCCTGGCGTTCAACGTGCTCCTGCTGTTGGGTGGCAATCTGCATGGTAATTCTGTGTTGTTTTGCCACCCTGGTGTTTGCTGCCTTCCCAGTGCCTCCGGCTGCTCGGTGTGCCGCTCTGGGCCAGGTTGACATCTCCGGGGATTTCGTCCAGTCACGCCATGCCGCCACCATAACCGCAACCCAAACCTCGCACTGGAAGTCGTCATGCTGGGTGTGGAGTTTGGTGCTCGTGACTTCGGTAGGGATCCCCTGCATCGTCCTTTTTTCCGCCCACGCTCTAGTGGCGTTCAATAGCTCCACATGCCCCTTCGCTCCCTTCTTTGGGTTGGGTCCGTAGGAGTCGAACAGGTGCACGTGGGTACCCCCCCTTCCCCCGCATGTTGGTCGAAGAAGAGGGCCCTCCAGTGCTCCCCATCACACAACGGCTGATAGGCGAACCTCCCGTTCGCAAGCAGGCCATCAATTCCGTCTTTGGCCAGCAGTCCGGAGAGGAATTTCTTCTGGCTCATTTCTACCGGCGGGGCCGGGTCTATTGTGCGAAGGTGTCGGCCGAGCTGCTCGTCCGATACCCGTCCTTCGACCGAAAAGAGGCCTCCCTCCCCTCGGGGGTTCTCTCCCCGTGTCGGGTGCACTGGGGGAGGCCGCCCTTCATCCCCCCCACCGCTGAGGGGGGTCGGTCGTAGCCTCCTTCCTCTGAGGGCTGACTCTCCCATGTCTCTTTCTTTGAGCTCTTTCTTGACTTTCCGTAGCTTGCCGATCGGAACGAAAACACAGTTGTTGTTCTTCCCAGCAAAATTCCTGCGGAGGGAAATCTTCCCTTCTGTGCTGCTGACATAGAAGAGACTACCTCCGTCCACTGTCTCTTTCCAGTACCACTTTCCCCTCTTGTGCATCCAGGGTGTATTCTTCCTTTGGTTTCTCCAACTCCAGATATCGGGGTCGCAGTGCGATTCTACGGACTCCTCTGAGGCAGGGTCGATTCGTTGCTCTCGCGCTGTCCTAGCTCGAATCTCGCGGAAGGTAATAAGTGCCACTCCTATTGTCACAAGACATGCGACCATGAGTAAAACGGGCTGCCGGTTCGTCATGGATTCTAGGTGATCCAAGAAGTGTAGCATTTTGCCAAACTTTGGGTGCTCTCTTCTTTCAGGGTGGTCCCCTTCTGTTATTAGGTCGGGGGTGCTATTATGAGCTCCAATTAATATGAATAGGCAGCAGGTTTTATTATATTGCAAGTAAATACCATTTGTCCTATGGCTACTGCGCTTCCCTGGCCTGCCTCTGCCTCTGGGAGGTGTCATCCTGGCTATGCCCTCTCGAGGTGTGCCCGCATGTCGGCATTCAGCATGGTCTCTTGCCCTTGTCCGGTGCCTGGTCTCGGCCCTCCTTCTCCCATCATACCCCGTGTGCCTGTGGAAGGGTTGCACTGAAAGGGTCAAAATGCGGTCCTTGTAAGGCAGCCAAACATTCAAAGCTGGCAGGGGACAACTGACCTGAGCCCTGAGCTCGTCGAGGCGCTTTAATGCCGCCCTGCCGTCAGGGTTGTCAAACTCCTGCGGGATAGCGGGGCCCGCCTCAGGCCTTCCGTACTGCCGAGGGTCCTTGCCCAGGGCCTCCGCCAGGGGCCTCGACTGGACAGGGGGCTGGGAGGCCACCGGTTGTTGCTGGGGCTGTGTGCCCCAGTGCGAGTATAGCCCCTGCGCTGGGTGCTGATACTGGGCCTGTGGCGGCCCCAATGGCACCTGGTGCGGCAGCTGCAGCGGGGCCGCTGGTGGGGGCTGCAGCTGCTGGGGCTGTTGCTGGTGGCCCAGGTAGCTTTGCCCCCCCTGAGGCATCAGCTGGACCCCGTGCTGCAGCAGCCCCGTGACCTGTTCAGACAGCTGGGTGATCGCTGTCATCTGCCTGTCCGAGGCCTGCACCTGTTGGCTGACCACCTCGGTTAGCGCCTTCACGGAGGCGGCCAGCGACGCCAGTTCTCCGCCCGCTCGGGGAGCCTGCGCGGCTGGCGGCGCTGGTGGCGGCTGCCTCCCATACCCCTGGTCCTGTGCGAACAACTGGGTCGGCTGCACCTGGCCGAAGAAGGAGCCTTTGGCCCCTTTGCCCTGTCCCTTCCCCGCATATCTGGGCCTCTGCCTCGGGGGTTGCTGAGGGCTTCGCTGGGTCATCCACCTTGACCTGGGGCTGCAGGCGATGTGGAACTTCACGTTCCCGATGTGGAAGAACATACGGTCTTTGGTGCGATGCGAAACCGCCTCGTATGTGGCAGCCTCCACCGTTACCCAATACCTGCAGGCCTCCCTGCTGTCCCTGTCCGGAAGTGGTTGGGCAAGAGTGATGAGTTCTCCCACCCCCCTTTCGGACGGGGGGGAGGGGACTGGAAAAACCTCCATGCCTGTCTGTGACCGCAGCTCCCGCTTTGTTGCCGAGAGGACCTGCTCCACCCTGTCTGCAGAGTGCCAGTATCTGCCCTCCGCCGGCCTGGCAACCACCTCCAGTTCCCACTCCTGGAACTTTGTGATATCTGCGGTGGAGGAGTACCTGTGTACCGTGACTGGGTGCCCATAGAACTCGTATGGGAGCCCTAGCCGCAGTGCCCTGTCCGCCTCCTCCGCTCGCGAGAACACCACTATGGCTACGTCGAGTGCTGTCGCCCTGGCCTCCTCCCAGTGTGGCCTGCCCTTGCCGATATAAACGGTGTTCCTGGCTCCCCCTTCGAGCACCACTCCCGCTGAGATGCTGTTGGCAGCTTCTGCCACCCCTTGTCCAACCAGCCCGATGGACTGTAGGATGACCGTGCGGTCCGCCGGGAGCGAGTCCCGGTCTTGTTTCATCGGGCACCTGTGCACGTCCCTAGCAACGCTGGCTTTAGGGGTGCCCACCGCCCCGTGCTTCCAGCGGTCGGCGTAACCCCACGGAGGTGGCGCCAGAGGCACTGCTGGGGCACACCTTTCGTCCACCAGGGCGATGCCCGCGTGGAGCGGGTCAATGAATGTCGCTCTCAAGGTGCCCTGCCACGGGGATGTGACTAGGATATCCCCCTTGGCGGGGCAGCGGCCCGTGTTCCACAGCCTCTCCTGAAGTTCCGCAAGGAGAAGCTGCTGGAACCTGCGAGTGTCCCCGTCTCCTGTGTGCACTAGGCAGTTGTAGTCAACGGCCCGGGGCACCGTCATGTTCCACAAGGAGTCATATTGCCCCCCTGGAGCGCCTCCTGTGCCGAACATAGTGTGCAATGGTTCCCCCGCCGGATGCTCGAAGAGGTCCTGTGCGGTCAGGACCCCCGCTGCGGGGGTTTGCCCAGGGTGCACCTGTCCCTGCAACTTTTCCCCCGCTTCCGCGAGGTGAGTCCAGAGCAGTGCTGCCTTGAGCAGCACAGGTGCCTGTGCGATGTACTCCACTACCTCTGCTGTCAGCGGGAACAGTCCCGTGGGCGTAGGCGCCGCTCGGAGAGGCTCCTGCGGTGGCGCTGCTTCTTTCCCCTCCGCCAGCCGTGGGTCCCGCCCAGCGAGTCCCGTTTCAACTTCCATCTCCTGCGGATCGTGGTGGTAGAGTGCTTCCCCCCCCCCGTCCTCAGGTGTCTGGACCGCGTTTTGCCTGCTCGATGTCCCCTTCCAGGGGAGAGGCTCGAGTCCCCTAGGAAAGGTGCGGAACCTCAACAGGGATGCGTCGTTGGTCAGGGTTCTTCTCGTGAGGAGCTCCCTGTTCGGGACTCTCGGGACCACCTCCTTCCCTGTAAACAGTTCGTCAATGAGGACTTGTCGTCCCGAGATGCACGGCACCCTAACAACGGGGTTACTCCTGGGGGGGTGTAGTCCGCTGTCGCGAAGATTCACCTGTCTCTCCCCCGTTCTCTGTAGCTTGGGCCCCGGCTCTTCGGTCCCCTGTTCGCTAGTTGCCAAAATTTCTCCAGTCGCAGACGCCATCGTATTGTTGCCCGAGGTTTGCACCGCCAAGGCGTGAGGATGTTTTCGAATTTGAGGTGTGCAGTTTGCAGGATTCGCAGCACGTGCGTAGTGCGCAGAGGTGCGTCGCCTCCCCTCGCGTCGGTTCACATGGCAACCGTCACCTTCGCTGTCACCCTTCCGGTAACGGGGGGAGCATCGTGAGTTCTTGCATCTGATCGAAGGGTAGGGTTTAGTTCCGCGGACCGCGCTGGTAGGATCCACGGTGCCCCCTTGTTCTGCATGCGTCGTTTGCCACTGCGGTTCGTGGGACCCGTGACAGAAGTGTTGGAGAGTCCGAATCTTTTCTCCCAGATCGCCTGGATCCTTGGGCCTTAGAGTCAGTCCTGGTGCCCCTCCCCCAGGCGTCGTGGGGTGAGGCGTCTGCACGGCAGAGGCGGATCCTATCTCCCCTCTCTGCATTCCTATGGGGGTGCCCGGGGCCTCAACTCCCCCAGCTTTAGCCCCCTGGGCGTAGACGCGCCCTGCTATACCATCGACATCGCCGGTTTCTCGGGTGCTACCCCTCAGCCGACTTAGTGGTGGGATTATTTTTTCGTGGCTCAGTGCCTTCCCTCCAAGTTCATGGAGGGGTTCCACGGGATTCAGAGGTTTTACCCTCGACACAACGCCTCCCTGCGGTGTCCTGGCGACCCCCCGGCCGTGGGGGAGAATATAGCTTGCCCCGGTCTCAGAAAGTGCTTGGTGTCCTTGACCCGTACTCGCTGGGGCTTCGCCCGTTGGGTTCTGCCATCGCTGTGGGGTAGTCCCGGGTCGTGGAGTAGTGCGTGGGACATCCATGCGCCGGTCCTGCATGTTCCTGGAGCTCCCCTCTTGAGCTACATGTCCTTGTGGACAACGCGGTGTCCACTCAGGCGGCGGGCTAGTCCTCCTACTGCCTGTCGAGTCGGGTGTATAGTCAATTGATCCTACGCAGCTCTTCCGGGGGGGTGCATAACCTCCCGGACATCGCCTGCTCCGTGCGGGACATTCCTTTCCGGCCTCGTATAAGTCTAACTGCGCCTTCGCAGTTCCGGGCCGTCCTGAGCCCAAGGCGTGCCTTTGCTGGGCCTGCCCATCTCCCCACGACTGTAGGGTGGGCTTGGAGGTCATCACGATGATCGACCCTCCTTTGGATCGTTTAGCGGGGTTTGAGCTCGTCTTGTCCCCGTTGGTGGTCCAGAGCGGGGGCTCGTCCCCCATAAGGACGCCTGGCTCGCTGTCCCTCCGACCGTCCGCCTGAGTGGCGTTGATTTTGTCGCTTTCGACATTTTTGCACACGCACGAACCCCTGACTCTCGAGGGGGGCGCTATTCGCCGTTGCCGAACTGCATGTCTTCCATGAAAATCGGTTGTGCCGCCGGTGTTGCCAGCTACTCGGGTCATTCCTCTTATCTGGTTAACAGAGACGGAAGGCACGCGTTTGTGAGAATGATTGACATTGCTGCCCCCCTTCATGGGGGGAGGGGATCTATCGCAATTATTAGTATTGTGGCCGGTAGTTGCCCTCTCCTCCCCGGGGGGATCATGCCCTTTCCGGGAATTCCTTGCCCTTAAAGGGGTGCTGTGGTTGGGAGAAATACCATTGTCAAGGTATATCCCTCCTTCAGCAGTAGGTACCCCGGTTTTGGTGTTGATTAGCCATATCTTAGTTGCTAGCTTGGGGCTTTCTTTATCTATCCGCAGGGGACTGGCCATCGCTTGCCGTGACCCGGGGACTCCTGCTCTAGTCCCCTTTCTGCGGGCTCCCCTTGGGGTCGGTCCTTCAGCTGGCATGCAGTCCCTCTCTAAAGGGGGGGAAGTGTGGTATATATTGTCACCTCCATTGATATTGTTGTTGGCCCACATTGGGTCCCCTTCAGGGGCACTCCGGGGTACCGATTCAGTGTAAGGCGGATAGGGCACGATGGCTGCTGCCGCCTGCAGACCGGGTCCTTTGCCGTTTCTCCGCAGGGAGCTGGCAGCTGCTCTCCGTGGGCCGGAGATGCAGGCTCCAGCCCCCCTTCCGCGGCACCGCGGGCCCTCTCTGGGGTCGGTCTTACTCCCGGTCTGTAGGTGAGTCTAGAGGAACGAGATGCCGGAGGGTCCTCTTTAGGTGCACTCCGGAGTGTCGGTTCAATGCAAGGCGGACAGGGTGTGACGGCTGCTACTGCCTGCAGACCGGGTCCTTTGCCGTTTCTCCGCAGGGAGCTGGCAGCTGCTCCCCGTGGGCCGGGGATGCAGGCTCCAGCCCCCCTTCCGCGGGCCCTCACTGGGGTTGGTCTTACTCCCGGTCTGTAGGTGGGTCTAAAGGGGCGAGATGCCGGAGAGCCTTCTCCACTAACGGTCTGTCGAACAATGCCTTGTGTCCTCGCGGGGTCTACCTTGCTCACCTCGGTTTTTTCCCCCTGCTGGGAGTGCACGCCTGGTGGGACGACACGACCGCGCGTCGATGCGGCAGGAAGTGAGTGGGATGAAGTATCGATGACGGTCGGCACTGCCTGCGGACTGGGTCCCTCGCCGTTTCTCCGCAGGGGGCTGGTGACTGCTCCCCTTGTCTCTGGGATGCACGTCCCAGCCCCCCTTCCGCGGGCCCTCTTTGGGGTCGGTCTTACTCCCAGTCCGCAGGCGTGTTCCGCCCTCTTTTCCGATGCGCGCTCGCGGTATGATATGCAGTGTCTTTGACAATGGTAACCGCGGGCCTTATCCTGCGAGTCAGCAGACACTGAAAAGTCTTTGGGACTATTTACAAAATGTAAGTTCCCCTGTAAGTGGGTATCTCTATCTATCCAAGGAGTCCAGAGAGATGCAACCAGTCCCTCAGGGACACCGGTAGCTGCGGGTCCCTGACCACGGGCCCGATGTCCGGCGGTTGAGGGCTGTGCACCCTGGCTGATTCCTTTGCTCTGACGTGAAGGAAGACAAGCTGGGTGTCCCTCCTGAGAGGGCAGTCGACCTGTCGATGGAACTCCAGGTCCTCCTCGGTCGGCGTGCTGAGCGCGCAGGGGAGCTCCACCTGCTGCCCCCCCCCGGTGAACCACCTGCGTCGCAGCACCTGTTCCCTGAGGACGTGACCCCGCGGAAGGGACCTCCCCAGACGCACGAGATGGTAGTCCGGGGAGAACTGTATCGCCCAGGGCTTCGAAAGGATGCTCTTGAGTTGAGGCGAGGACCGGATGGCCCGTCCCCACGGGGTGCTCGCTGCCCCTGCCAGCCCGAGTAGCTTCTTCTGATACGACCCCGGGATGTCTCTCCGCAGGTCCACGTCGAGGTGCCTGGCGGCAGTCCCTCGCAGGGTCCGGACCTCCGCGCTGAGCCCTTCCAGGTTCCCTTCCCTGCAAAAATACTGGAGCCTCAGCCCCTGTACGATGTCTGCAATAGTGGCCGCCGCCTCCAGCTCTTGTATCGTCGTGTTGGGCAATGCCGCCAGCGCTTCTCTCCTGCGAACGAAGCCCCGCCAGCGGGCCACCGCCACCAAGGTGGCCGCCGGCCACCTTGCCGCCTTCCTGCGGAGGGCGCTGCGCCTCCGTAGTATGGCGATGAACGAAACCACCGTGATGGCTACGGTCCAGGATGCCCACTCCGTCCCTGTCGGTTCCGTTGCTCGCGGCGCCGTTTGCTCCAGCGTGAACCTGAGTCTCTGCCTGCGGAACCTCCTGCGCGGCTGGAGGGCACCGGACTCTGATGTCCTGCACAGATGCCTGGTGTACGCCCCCTGCCGCGTTCCCCAGAAAGTCGCCGCCCGCCTCATGCGGCAGGCCCAAATGCGGGAGCCTACCGCCGCCCGGATAGAACCTGCGTGAGCGTACAGCGTTCTCCAGTCGTCCGGGCCTGTTCGCTCTCCCCAGCTCGGTCCCTGGAAGGGCGATGCCGGCCCCCCCAGGCTGGGGACCGTGAGAGCGAAAGGGGAAAACTGTCTCGTCGGGTGTTGCGCCCAATGTAGTGGCCTCCCCTGCCTGGTGGCCAGCGCCTGCCTGAGCTCGCTTCCTGGTAGCTCCTGCTGCTCCTGCAGCATACTCTCGAAGATGCCTGGTCCCTCTTCCTGCGCCAACTCCTGACTCAGCCGCATCCCTGGGATGGTGCCCTCGAGCACTTTCCGGGTGTTCGCGTTGATGATGGAGACCATCTTCACCTGCGTAGAAGGCCGAAAGAGGAGAGTACGGGTAAAAGGAGAGTTGTCCTGCGGAAGGGGAAGAGGGTTTGTAGTTAGTGTCCCGTCTGTTAGAACTAAGACAGGAAGGCGACGGGTGGGAAGGTCGGGTCGCGCGCTGTGTCGACCTCCACTGGGCTCGTTCGGCTCCTCCGGTATGTTCCCTGCATGATTTTTCAAAAAATATGTCTACCCTCGCACACAATACTACGTAATTTACAAATAAAATTATTATTGTCAGTAAAAAACGATTTTTTTGTCCGTTGGAGCGCATCCTTCAATTTTTTCTTTGAAGATCATGCTAGGAACGGGGTTCGAACCCGTGCGCACATGTGTACAGTAGATCTTAAGTCAGACAGCACATCCTTGTTGGGAGACTTACTGTGCCGAACATGGTGTCCCAATTGACCGCGGTAATGTTGATGGACCTCCCCCACGTATCCGAGCTCATCACGCGGCACCAACAGTTCAGCCCAGCGACTA
>LGRX02000618.1:0-10417 GCA_001247695.2 Cymbomonas tetramitiformis | reverse complement strand
CGGCAAACGAAAATTATTCGCCATTATTCAAATGTCAAGTACCTATTGACGATGTCCAAGTGTTCGAAGGCGATACCGGAGTACAAACACTTCTTCAAATACATAAAACAAAGTATGCAAATATCAAAGCCATCGTGCAAGTTGCGGGAATTTGGATTATAAATGGACAATTTGGCATTAGTTACAAGGTTTCGCAAATGTTATTAAAGCCTCATGAAGATAACAGTACATTGGAGTTTGTAGATGATTGTTAAAATGCCTTCGCGTCTAAGACGGTAATTGTTGGGTCGGGCAAATCTACAAACTCGTTTTCTTCATTTTTGGCGTCAAATATCAACTCATATTTGCGCCTAGATCGTTTGCCTTTATTCAGTTTTAGATGCCCTGTTAATGTTTTTTGATAGTTGGGAGATTTCTTATCATCTATGAATACTCGTACTTTATGTCCATCGTAATTTCGCGAACGTTTTACTTCCACAATTTTGTCGATGCCCTCTTTTTTTAACTTTCGAGCAACCGTTTCATTCTGCGCCTCTTTAGAAACACCTTGAGTACTTCGAGTATTTTTGGAGGATTTAGCTATAGGTCCTTTGACTTCTAAAAGTTCTCTAGGCTTGTACGCCCTTGCTAAACGTTCGTTGTCTTCAACATCTTCTACAATAAATGAATTGCCTTGTCTCATCTTAACTTTATAGACCTTTGTTGACCAACGTTGAGATTCTTTGTCAAATGTTTTTGCGCGCACACGTAATCGAACCGTATCGCCAATTTTAATGCCTAATGTTTTGTATAGTTCAAGCGTTTTATTTCGTTTCAACAATACATTTCTAATAATCTTGATAGTGTTCATGTCATCAGGACTTGATGTATCCGGATTACCAGTATTACTTGTGTCGTTGTAATTCTTTACAATCGTCTCAATCTGATTTACCCAATCTGATTTTTTAACTCTTGATAACTTTAGCTTTAATGTGCGATTAAAACGTTCGATTGTGCCCATACGTGAATGGTCTTCTACTTCCGCGACATAATGTGTTATGTTGTACTCTTGTAACAATTGCTTAACTTGCTTGTTAACAAATTCACTTCCAGAATCTGTCGTCAAATTTCCATTGCGTAAATTGGAATCCAATATCATTTTCCTTATAGCGGGGACAACTCCTTCGGCAGCTTCTGATTTCTTATCAAGTTTGTCTTTAACGGTTTTAGATTTTAGTGCAATGGCATAAGCTTTCCTCGAGTTAATGTTGATTCCCGTAAGAATAACACTATATCCTTTATTTTGTGACTTTAATCTAGGCACGAACGCAAGGTCCATTTGCATATTAATCTTATCAACCGGACCATAAATAGGAAACATTTTTTTGCGATTACTTTTCTTTTGTTGACTAAACGTTTGGGAAGACTCGGTGGCATCTATAGCAACTTTTACTTGCGATTTGGTGACACCGTACCCTTTGTTACGCAACTTTTTGTAAAAAGACTCAAGTCCGGATAATCCAAATTCTGGTTGTAGATACAATTCTTGTATACGTTCCAAAGATATGCTTTTTTATTTAGCGGTCATTATGTATAAATATACTTTATGAAACACAATATATTTCATTGTGGCCCCATGGCAAAATGTTATAATCTCTATCGACTTGCACATGCCCTTTGTCATATTGATACCTAAAAGTCTTCGTTTCAGGTCGTGTTTCTAGCCCTAATAGTTTGTGTGTACAAGCTCTTTTTTGTTGGCGTATAACATTATTTTGAAGCCCAACTTGTCCTTCGCCATTTAGGACAAATTGTTTCATGGTGTCGTGGTTGATGTTCGCGGCATTCTCAACCGATAACGGAAAACCTTTTACTTTAGTAAGGGCAGTCCCGTCATCAAACCGCAAACTGTATGACTTGGGTCCGGTTGCTACGTACTCCAACAATTTGGTATTCATTCCTTCAAGCTCATCCGTAAGCTGTCCTAAATAATCGCCTCGTTGAGTTCGATACACGTGATCGTTGACATCGACCATCTCAACATAAATGCAAGAATCGGTGTCCGCGTATAGCACATTGTCAAAACCCACATCTTCAAACAATGAATATAATTTGAGTCGTGCGTAACTGCATGTAAAAACACCTATCATTTCATTGGTACTATATTTAGACTTATGGTACATATCTTTGGAAGTGTAATTTAACATTACGAGCTCATTTCCCTCCGCACCTACAAAATCGTATTTACAGTTGTAAAATTCATTAGTTATAATGTCATAAAACTCATATGGATTCTTGATAAATTTGGTCAATGCTTTATTTTCCCGCTCGACGTATTTGCCCCACAGGGCATTTAAAAATCTTTGCCACTGACCGTAAACCCTGGTTTTTGCTTATTTTTGACTTGTCTAAATGGATACCTTCGGCGTCGTAGTACTTTTTTACATACAAATCTTTGTCGTCTTCGGTTTTAACCCAAGCGGGAAAGCCACTAGCTTCTTGTTTGATTTTTAAGAATGCATTGACATACCCTTCAAAAATGCTTGTGGACCTTTCTGTCCAATGCCACATTTCGAACACTTCATCGATGATGTACCCCTTATCAACAGCTTTGTTCAGCTCGAGCGTTGTCCAGCAACCTTCCATGGCATGTAATGGGAATGTTAGTTTACCATCAGCATTTCTTTGGGGTAACACCGCTATTTGTAAGTCTGTTGGTGGTGTCACTCTGCAATACACTATTCCAAAATACTTGCTGACATCTGTATTTTTCGGGCATTTGATTTTTGTAGGATGACCGATAGGATACTCGCAATATTTATTGCAATAGGGATACAGTGATGTAAAATCTAAATAACGAATAGTCTCGCTGTCTTTCTTACGATAATACATTTTTTTAGGGTCACACCGACCGCCGAAAAATGCATCTCTTGGAGATATGTCTTTCCGATACGACTTTAAAAACAATTGTACATCTATATCTGTCTTGCACAACATATCCCATCGATTTTCCCATATATATTGAACTTTATACCCTAAAGATTCAATATGCGCGATTCTCGCAAACGTGTCGTCATGCAATTGCTTCATTGTTTTATTTCTATCAAAATTCTTTCTTGACGGGGCAAACACGTCTAATGACCCATGCCAATAATCGCCTAGAAACTCGTAGCACATGCTCGCTTGAATATCAATTGCATCCACAATGTAAGACGTCCCGGATAACTTGTATTCTTCCAAAAGCGGAATTTTATGTTGAAAACGTATATATTCAAGCCATTGTTTGCATTTAATGCTTTGCTTTTTTGCTAGTGCTTTATCCAAAATTGCGATTGATTTTTCGGGCATATACTCGGAGCGATGTATTGTTTGTGCAAGACTTGCAATTGTTAAATAGCGCGTGGGGTCAAAGTTGTCGTGCAAGGACATCAGTATCTCGCGATACTTTAACCACGCTTGACGTAGTATTGTGACATCGTTGGAACAATATTGATGCATCTCGTGTTTGAAGTCAAACGTGCACTGATTATCTACTTTATGAGTCCACCATTGCATAAATTGGGCATACTGCGTTTGCTTCATACATTCAGGTGCGTAATATTTGGATTCTGGATACATTCCTACATAATTCTGATTTTCGACAGTGTTAAATAAATGAGGGAATCAACCTTTGGCAGTGTCATTTTGCAGCCCAAACATTTTAGGCACGTTTGATAAAGATGTGGCAAAATGAAGATAACTATCGACGAACCGCACATGTTCAAACTCAAGACTCGTGATTTTAGAGCCATTTGTACATGCTTTTGGTACGTCGCCACGTTCCGTTATGACATAATCGAGTATCAATTTGAAGTCGTAACCGGAACCATTGTGCGCAATCATTGTCATACCTTTGTGTGCGGACTGAAACGCCCAAGTGGCAAATTGCTCCAACGTATGATGGACTATCTCCGTACCATCGTAATATTGGCATACACAAAAGTTTACTACGTGCTTGCCTGTATTTTGGGTTGATTCAAAGTCAAAAAATGCAATCTTTTCTATCGAAAGTATGTCTTTAGGGATTTTTTTAGTGATGTAACATAAGTGGTCACTCATATCACAATATTCTTTGCAGTTATCGCAAACCCTATGCCCGCACACGTGTGCGATGCTAACATCGTTTGGATACCTAGTCTTGCATTGTTCACAATACGAATAGCTTTTACAAACTGACGACGATTTATGAAAATCGTAACATTCTCGGTCATAAAAGGTGCAACCACAATCGTCACATCTAGTCCACGTCTTAAATTGCTTTCTTTGTCGAGGATTTGCGAACTTGCATCGTTTTGATTTACACCGCGGGCAATGCCGTTTGTAGTTATGTCCCAAAAAGGCATTGATATTAGTTATGACGTCATAGTGCCCATTGTAATAAACTAAATGCCAATCGTCTTTGTATAATAGAGAAGAACGATTTTCATCACAATATGGATAAATCGATTTTGGTCCGATTGATGTCAACGCGTATACATGAATGTTTCGTCGAAATTTCATTTCATATCGGTAAACTTGTGTTATGGAAATTCCTTCCGCTAAAGCGATGTCCATACAATTCCGCAATTCTTGGGCTTTTCGAGTTAAAATGCCATGGTGGTCACGTATGAGTTTTTTATACACGTGAGATTGACCTTTCCAGTTTATGTTGACAAGGATCACAATGCACCTATCAAAGCAAAGTGCGTCATTATTGCGTATGGTTATTGTCGCACGTTTTCGAAACACCTCCGAAATGGATTTTGGCGAAGCTAAACTGCACCCTTTCCCTGTAGGTATTTTTGTGGTGTACTTAAAAAGTTTAATGGTTTTTGCCGGTCCATGTTCTTTTAGTGCATCAGATTGGGCAATTTGATTCAATTTTTCGTACAATTTTAGTCGGTCATTTTCCGTGATTGGCGTGGTTTCATATTTGTCCTCAAACTCAACAGCCATACGTATCACCTCTTTAGTATCATTTTGTTGTTGACCTATCCAATGCTCTAATGGCTTGGTCAGAAATACATCGAAAGGTATAACGTACTCAGTCCCATCGGTTGAGTGCTTTTCGATATGTTTCTTTAGTGTAACATAGGTGTCGGCTTTCGTTGTCTTGCCTCTTGCATCAAATTCATTTTTGGTGAGCAAGTTGACATTTCCGCCTTTCTTATTTCGACGTTGATACAATCGTATTAAATCTACCCTATCGTCTTCGTCCAAGTTGGTATTCTTCTTCAAGCGTTCCCATTGGTTGGCGGTAAGCTTGGTTTTGGACATAGTATTTCCCTATAATATGTGTGTATTCTATATATACAAGAAATTAATTTTCGGAAGTTTTTTCTAACTTATGCAACTCAAGTTGTCGTATATATTGACATGCCACTTTACCACTCATCGTATCGTCAAAAGTATTTAATATGTCAAGAACCGTGACCCCATATTTTTCCAATGAGTTGTTACGTACGGGCAATCCTTTCGCCATCCTATTTTGCAACAACCTCTTTTTCAAAACTTCATTTTTGTGAGTTTCATAATGTTTTGCACTTTGCGCTCGATTTTTTTCGTCGTCTTTTTTGTAATAGATATTGCCTAATTTTGACACAACTTGTTCCATGTCTATATATACTATATTGTTATATATTTAAATCGATTACAAAACGCTAAAAAGCACTTGTCATCACCCGAAAAAATATATCTTGTCTATAGTAATATATATAACATTATGGGTTTTGCGAAAGGGCAAAAAATAGAAGATCAAGCTACGTTAGATAGGTTAGCACAATGCCGAGCCAAAGCACTTGAAACTAGACGCAAAAAGGCACAAGACAAAAGGGACCTCCAAACAGCAAATGAGCTTGAAAAGAAACAAAAACTTGTACAAGCCCAAGAAACTATAGAGAAAGCTACAAAATCAAACAATGACGAGTTGGTACCCATCCCAAAAGTGTCCAAACGGTCTTCCAAAAAGACTAAACAACAAATTATTATAGAAAAAGACGATTCTTCTAGCGAGTCCGAAAGCAGTATGGGCGAAGCGGAGGCACAAGTCGTTGTCAAGCACAAGTCTAAAAAGCGAGATAAGCAATCAAAGGTGCGATCCCCACACGGAGTAGACCCTCAATCCCCTATGTATACAAAAACATATAACTCATTATTTCCTTCTATATAGTATAGTAAATATGAATACACTAAAACTATCGCCCGATTATGATATTCAAATCCCTAAATCAGGTGCGTTCACAATAGCTACAGAGCCCCACTTTATTCAACTGCATGGTGTTATTCTAGCAGTCGCGAAACGAGGTACCGGGAAAACCACTGCGTTGAGTAATCTTCTACGATTAATGAAACGCAACAACGCACTAGACAGACTATTGTTGGTGTCGCCCACATACCATAACAACAAACACTATTTCAAAGACCTCCCGTTGGATGAGTCGGACGTACTAGAACCTACCGTGGACGTGCCGAACAAAATCGAGGAAATCATGGACGCGGAAGGAAAGGATTATGACGAGTACATGGAAAAGTCAAAACGGTACAAAAATTTGATGAAAATGCTAAACAATTCCAATATGTCAATATATGAGATACCCGCCGATTTGCTAATGGAGTTTGGTCCTGAGTTTACCGCCCCCGTGCATAGGTACAATGGGCGTAAACCTGCCATGGCAATCATGTTTGACGATACGCAAGGCACCGATATCATGAAAGCGTCGAGCAAACTTAGTAACTTGGTAATCAAGCATCGACACTTGGGCCGACTGTCAAATGGAGCCCTAGGTGCCACATTGCTCTTCGCTACGCAAAACTACACCAGCAATAGTGGGGGGCTATTGAAGGCTATACGAGGCAACCTCACTCACATGTTGGTGTTTCGCAATAAAAACCAAAAAGAAATAGATTGCATCGGAGACGAGTGTAGCGGAGAGGTTCCCCTGGACACCTTTCACGCAATGTATAACCAAGCCGTGCAAACGCCTCATGACTTCTTGTTCATTGACCTTCACAAAAAGCAATCGCACCCAAGTGGGTTTCGCCGCAACTTTAACGAGTTTATGGTGCCACCTCAGAATTTGGCATAAAAAAAGGGGGAAATGGTTATAAACATGATATATCTTATAGATAACATCAAATTGTAACCAAAACCCCCATAAAAAAGAACTTGACATTTTGACATTAAAAAAGGGGGACATTGGTTATAAAACGTTGTATATCTTATAGATGATACCAATTTATAACCAACATCCCCATTTTTGTGGTGTGTTGTGTTGTTTAAAATGATTGTGATTTGTGAATTATATAAAACTATGTGTGGTGATCTTCATCTCTATTAATCTTCATTTTCATCATCTATATTTATGAATGAATAACATGCCTTTGTTTCGCTTTTTATAAATAATTTGTAATGTTTTAAATATGCTTTAACAATTGGTATGGTTTCAAGCCATAATTTTGAATGCTCATATACATTAAAGGTTACTTTATGATCGCTTGGATCATGCATTTTTTTGGGTTTTTTTGTAGAAGGGTCACTTGCTATGCTATAACAAGTTACATTAAAATATGCATTTAAGGCATACGCGATCATACAAGAATTTATTTTGGTGGCTTGCATTTTAATTTTGAAATGTTTTTTAAATTCTTCAATGTCTATATCCCACTTAGGATTAGGTGGTAATTCAAATGTGTCTAAAGCATCATTTTGTTTAAACAAATCTAAAATTAAATGATCGGTTTCAAACATGTAAACCCAAGCATCAATATATCTTGCTAACTTTTTGTTCCATAAGGTTTTGAGTATATCAATAGGTGTATTTTTTACAAATCTTTGGATAAATTGGTGTTTTGAAACAATCAATTTATCTTCCATGCTAGCTTCGTTACTATAGATTTTCATGTTGTAGAAGTCGTCAATAATATCCGAATTGGTAATGGACATAATGTTGTCAAATTCATAATGTGCAAAATGCTCTACATTCTTTATCATGTTTAAAGTTTGTTGTTCTATAGTGTAAGAACTTGACTTGCTATACTCAAAATTTGCAAGCTTCGCAAAATGTTTGAATGTGTCTATATCCCTAGCATAATGTTCAATTTTATGCCAATCTATTAGTTCTTGATACAAGTCACAAGTTTTAGTAATCTCGCCATAAGGAAGGGAAAATCCTTCAACTTGCTTAATATAAGGCATGGAATAAATATGAACTTCATTTGTAATAGTGTGTCTAATTCTATATAGATTTTGAAAAAAATCCCTAATGTTTACCATGGATGGATTATAAAATGCATATTGTTTATGAAAATAGGTTTTTACATCAAAATTTACTCCCACACTAATGCTCATGTTTGATATAACAACCCTAGCTTTATTCCATACATCATTTACATATGATAATGTTTTTTTGTGCTTATCATCTACATCTCCATGATAACAAAGTATGTCATTTTCTTTAAGGTTTGTCCATTTACACAATTGATCTTTAAAGGAATTCATGCCATAACACCACACAGTTTTCCCTTTTTTAAAATCGGTTTTAAATGGATAATATATACTAATGTTTTGCCCGTTGTTAATGGCTTGAACTATAGAACCTAAGCAATCATCTTTATGGGCGTATTCATGTAATGTTCTAGTAGGAGATGGCGATGTAACACTCCATGTAACGATACGTCTGCCCGAATAACTTGGGCAATTCGGTCAGAATCGAGTCGGAAGTGTGCCCCAGCTTTCCCAAATGCTTTATGAACAGGTGACGGTGTTCAAGAGCACGAATCGACTTGAATTTCCAAAATCAGCCAGAAGGCATGTGAGCGTTATTATCATGGCCGCCTCTGAGGGCCTGACCGCTCTCACTGCCCCTCGCCAACCGCCCGACACTTGACACCCCCATTCGACTCGGTGGAGGTGCTCGCTGAGCTGCACGACGTGTGTGCTGGTCTCGACTTGGTACAGGCTGTTGAATCGCGCCATCTCTCCGATCCGCTCACCCATGAAGCCCTCGATATGTCTTCAGAACCACACTACCTTATCCCACCCCGATATGTGCGGTATAGAGCCGCCAAGGCGCGTCATTTGTGGTGCATGCATCTTCCCCAGGGGGCCATGGTGGGGAAGGCTCTTTTTATCGATACTCCGAGTTATAACCCTAAGTCTGTCTTGTGGGACTCGTTATCAATGGATGCTCTCCGAGGCAAATGGGGTAAGGGACATGTCACTAGCTAGGGCGATTTTCCACGGCGAACACGATGAAGAAGTCGTATCGCCCATCTGGATCGATGATCTATCCGGATTCGCAGCGGGCGGCAAGCCCCCCTGTAGAGGCATATCCTACCGTACTGAGCGCTATCCCCTGTCTACGCCCCGCAGGGGCGCTCGGCGAAAATCGACCATTCCACTTTGTCAAATCGCCAATCTGACCTCAGAAACGTGTTCCTTGCACAAATTTACCTCAAGACGTCATATCCCCAAATGTCATTCCGAGTAAGTAAGGCGTTCACGCAATGCCGCCAAACCCTACATCAAGGAAACTTACCGCATATTTTTTCGCTGGATTTTCGCTGCCTGCCTGCCTGCCCCCTCACTTCCTACCCCTCCTGAAGCCTAGGCACCTCGACATCTGACCTCCAAACAAACCCCCGCCTTTTAGCACTATCATATACGATCCCGCCAAGTCCACCCCGCCCCCTAAATCGAAACTTCAAATCTCGCTCAAGATACTCCGAGTTATAACCCTAAGTCTGTCTTGTGGGACTCGTTATCAATGGATGCTCTCCGAGGCAAATGGGGTAAGGGACATGTCACTAGAGCGATTTTCGACGGCGAACACGATGAAGATGTCGTATCGCCCATCTGGATCAGTGATCTATCCGGATTCGCAACGGGCGGCAAGCCCCCCCTGGAGAGGCATATCCTACCGTACTGCGCGCTATCCCCTGTCTACGCCCCGCAGGGGCGCTCGGCGAAAATCGACCATCCCACTTTGTCAAATCACCAATCTGACCTCAGAAACGTGTTCCCCGCACAAAATTACCTCAAGATATCATATCCCCAAATGTCATTCCGAGTAAGTAAGGCGTTCACGCAATGCCGCCAAACCCTACATCAAGGAAACTTACCGCATATTTTTTCGCTGGATTTTCGCTGCCTGCCTGCCTGCCCCCTCACTTCCTACCCCTCCTGAAGCCTAGGCACCTCGACATCTGACCTCCAAACAAACCCCCGCCTTTAAGCACTATCATATACGATCCCGCCAAGTCCACCCCGCCCCCTAAATCGAAACTTCAAATCTCGCTCAAGATAACGATACGTCTGCCCGAATAACTTGGGCAATTCGGTCAGAATCGAGTCGGAAGTGTGCCCCAGCTTTCCCAAATGCTTTTTGAACAGGTGACGGTGTTCAAGAGCACGAATCGACTT